>VYZP01001047.1:0-44919 GCA_013400635.1 Hypocryptadius cinnamomeus
GCATTTCAGAAAGATCTCCAAAATACTGACCTGTAATTAACCTCCACTACACACTTCTGCAAATGACAGAAGCATTCAGAGTATGACCAGCACATTTGTAGAGAGCCCAAATGAAAACATAAATGGAAACACTCGCTAACAAGCACACACCCAAACACAGACTTCTTTTTAAAAAAGCCGTGTCTCATCAACTTCTTACAAACATACTTGTTCAGAAGTTCACTGTGCTTACATATTATCTGTAATAAAGTCTGCAGTATCTACATAAAAAGCCACAAGCTTAAGAAGATAAGCCACACTGACATCAACTCTCATGCAACCAACAGGGTGAATTTCATTCCATAAAGCTAAAATTTGAGAAAAAAATGATTTTGCTTTCTTATGGATTAAGACCTTATATTTACACTTCATATACAGTATCTCAAATCACTCTTACTGGAGGACTAACGGTGAGGAAAATACAACATAAAATTTTGGCATCTTTTTAGCACAGAAGTCACCACCCTTTTCCTAAGCCAGACACTTATTTCTGGCACTTTGTTTTAAGAATGCAGTCAATAATACAAAGTAACTTTCACGCATACATTCTGATGGTTAGGAGTAATTTAAAAACATTTAGGACTCATTCTTTCACCCTCTCTCGATTTTCCAGTCAAGAAGTACAAAGGAGGTGTGCTGCAGCAGACTCATTCAGCAGCAAAAAGACACTAGGGTGAACACTCAGACATCAGTCTGAACTTCATTAAAAAATAACTAAACACAGCATGCGATCTTAAAGGAAGAGTTTTATTTTCCAAATAAGGATCTTTAAACATAAACCAACAGATTTTTGGTGGGGCTTCTTTTGTTTGTTTTTCATGGGACTTTTGCTCAAGTTTATTTCAATTTGGGATTTTGGTGGGGATTTTTAAAAAAAACTTGGGTGGAGGTCTTTTTTGTGTTTGTTTTTTTTTTTTTTNAAAACTTGGGTGGAGGTCTTTTTTTTGTTTGTTTTTTTTTTTTTTTTTTTTGTTGTTGTTGTTGTTTTTGTTTGTTTGGTTTTGTTTGGTTTGGGTTTTTTTTTTGTTTTTTGGATGTGGAGTTTTTTTGAACACATAATTTCTGTTAAAAAAACCCCAAAACTTTGACAATTCCTTTTGAGTCTGCCTTAAACCACCCCCACAGAATAACAAGCACAAGCATCCAGAGACTTATTTGCCTTACCAGTGAAAGCATGTAGCTTTGCCATTTTTTGCCACCTGCCAATGTTACGTTGTTTCTTGTTAAACTCAGTTTCTTCTACAGCAATGATCTCAGAGACTGGCACAAAACAGTTTTCTGTATGAACACAAGATCTTACATGTTAGAATCGTCAAACATCAGCTGAATGACTATTTCTATACCTAATATGATACAAACATGATTAGAGCAGTTGCTCAATAAGCACAACCAAGAGCATAACTATAAATTTTCTGAATATTTTCAATTTTCTTTTGTCGTTAGTCAAAGCACATAATCCATGACCACCTACCAACTTCCCAAAACAGTATTTTAAATGCCTATGATTTCTCAGAAAATAAGGTATTTAATGTATAAAAATATTTTTGCATGAAGCAACAAAATACAGTAACATTGATTTCAGAGTAATTAAACTGCCCATTCTATGAGGCCTAGCCCAGATACTTGACAGTGAATAGCCCAAGCTATTTCAAAGAATGTGCAACTAAATCCAGTACACAGACTACAAAGGCTATTTGTTATTCTCAAGTAAGTATCTGGCTTATGAAAGAAGGGCATTCATATGAATTCTTAAGATTTTAAATCCCACTAAGCTTTTAAAGTTTAGTATCTCTTAAGAATAGAATTCTAGATGTTACGTTTATGTACTGTGGAATATTTTCTTTGCATCAACTTCAAAACTATTGTTTTTCAGAATTAAAGGCCTCTTGTTCTCAGACTATGAAATAATTTCCTCCAACCTCATTCTCTTTTCTCCTAGAGTTCCTAAACATCATCTCAGACTTCTTAACTCCTGTCAAATTAAAGACTCTTGTCTCATTTTCATTACTGATTAAAACACTGCTCTGTTGTTACTTCATCTCAAAAAAGCAAAACTTAAAATGCAGGCTTTGTATTTATGTATAAGCAAGTACTCTCTGTATGCATACACCTGAATAAAAGATTTATATTATTACAATAATATAGTCTTATGTAAATAATCTCTTATATAATAAGAATTATAATATACTTGCTTCTCTCACATATAGAAAGGGAGTGATACCAAGATATCTGACACATAAAATACAGACAATAATACCATTGTTACTGGGGTTTAGTCTACATTTCATTTTCCTCACTATCTTGCAGCAGTACAATAGAAGTGGTGAGGAATGTAAAATGAGTGAAAAGTTTCCCTGACCTCTTCACAGTGATGACTGCCATCTATTTGCCACTAATCCACTTTTATTGTTTTTTTCTCATCCTATTTAATTGCTTTAGTCAAAAGAGTCTTTACATATCAGCACATGTATTGACAATTTGTGGACTACTCACTCAAGGGGTTTTGGTATTTGACATGATTTATACTCATTTAGTAATTTTATCTTCCCTGAATTTTTTAGCATGATTCAAAAGAAATGCAGCCTTCAAACTTTACTCTGAGGTCATTTAGGAATCTGGCTGTATTTGAATCTTTCAACCTAAAACCAAATTTCACAGCTTATAATAACTGCATTTACTATACTCAAGGCATGACAGGGAAGTGCAGTAGTCACATAATGTGGTTATAAAGATCCAAGAGCAGAGATAAACTCTAGGATGTGTGATACTGTATGTATTTACTGTACATACACACATGTAAGACTTACCTAGTACTGGACAGTAACAGTTATTTTGTCTTCCTAACAGAGACAAGATCGGCTAATATGATTAACCTATACATTTATCCAAGGAAAAAGAAATACAGAACAGAGATGGAACAATAAAGGAAAGGAAGTACATTCTTTAATCTTTCTTCCCCAAAACTACTTTTACTTATTTTTCTATTGGCTCTGCCACTGATCCATATGTCAAAATATGAAAGAAAGCTTGTTGCATCTATGAAGGTTGCACTTAAATGGTAATTTATTTTGTTACTCCTCAAAAATATGCTATAAAACTTAGAAACTACATTTAGATCAAAATTTAAATGACAGTGCTCTAAATAACATTTTTGGAAATAGTTGTACATAGTGCATACGTATTAGCACGCACGCTGGAAGCAGCAACTGAAGTAATTGTCTTATTAGATATTTTTTATATAATAAAGCTGTCCAACTGTACAGATAGCTAACTGATTTTAAAGTACTTCCAAATCTGTATCACTGAAAGCATTTCTTTGGAATATATATTTCAGCATACATTACACAGCTTCTATTAACCTTGAAACCACTTATAAGCTCTCCTAATTCTGTGTTCCCTCTCTGACAGTTGCATGACTGTTTTGATTTTCCAGCAAATCTCTTCACAGACATGGCAAAAAAAGCAAAAAGTAAATATTTTTGGTTTATACGATATATTTTTTTAATCTTATGCACCAGAGTTACAAATCTGAAAAACAGATTCCTGAAAAACAGGAGGGGGAAAAAACCAAAGGAATAAAAATGAAGAACAGATCCCACCCTCTATCTGTAAACCTCTGTCTTTGGTGGAAGTCTGAGGAGTTTCTGTTCTGGGAATACCAGCTCTGCCAATTACACTCCTCAGTACTACATAGCACCATAAAAGCATCAAGTAAGTCCTCTGTCCTGACAGCATACTCCAATCTTAAGGCAGTCAAAAATCACACACTACTGAACCCAGTAATTGCAGATGGCCAGAAAGATGCAGAGCTGTCTCAAATAACGTGTTATTTAAAACATTCCCTACTGCTTATAACAACAAATTCTAATCTGCTTGAATAGAACTCAAGAATTTCTATCAGTCCAAATATCTCTATCACCATTTGACTTACTGCTACAGAGAATATTGTTTCATCACATTGCAAACCAACTATTTACCCCTCCCCCCTTTCCCCAGAAGGAGGAAGCTTTCATTGTGAAGCAGAGACCTTCAGTACGAGCACAACAGTCCAGTTCCTATGAACACAACGCCCTCATCTGCCATTTAGTCACCAAAACCTGCCCCACAAAAAACAGTACTAACCTAGCCTCTCTTGAACCTTCACATATATACTAATGATAGTCCTTTCCCACAGCAACTTTTGTAGCATTTACCCTATCACCAAGTAGCATGAGACATTTATTTCACTGACATATCATAAAGGTGTTCACTCAAAGGCCTTCACCTTTGTGTTTCTCCCAAAACATGGAAAATCTTATTGCCACATTAACAAAACAAACATACACCAAAAAAGTTACTTACACCAGTACTACAAGATCAACATTATTGAAAAAAGGTTGAAATATGAGCTCAGACAATATAAAACAAAGAACTTTACTTGGCTCAGTCAAATCTATTCAACCAAGTAGCACACAACAGCTCCTAGACAAAATTTTCACCATGGTCAATGGTTAGCATATTAGAGACAAAGAGCTGACCATCCAGACAAGGTGAATGAAAGGGCACGGCAAAAAAAAAGAGTAAAAAGTTAAAAAGCCAAACAAAATACACAGTGAACAGGTGACAGTCTTCTCAGCACTCTGGCTGTGCCAGTCATTACTCATTCTGGGTCACAGTGCTCTTAATCTTAACATTCTTCCCAAAAGCAAACTGATAAATCAGCAGAACGCTGGATTAGATGCACACTACTTTTCCCACATTAAGCAAGCGGGAGAGGAGAAAAAAAACCCCCACAGAAACAAAACCAAAGTAAGCACATCAACAGTGGGCTTTCTTTGTGCAAAATGCAGCCAGCAGTTGGGAAGTGTGTTTTTCTGTGTTAAAAAAAGATTTTTGGTGTGTCATTGCTGTCTGCCACTCCCACAGAACACTTCCTGAGTTTATGAGCACTCAGAACTCCAGTCAAGACTTGTTCATTCATCACTGCCAGCTACGTATCCTACAGACTAAACTTCCCCCTCACAAATGTGTTAGCTCAAGGCAAGCTAGACTCATGCACAAGCACAAAAATATTGCTGATCACAGCATTTGGTTTATTCCTAAAATTCAGCTGAGCCCCACAGATTCAGTGGCATTTAAAATTAATTTAAATTATTAGCATATTCTCATGACTTAAAAATATCAACAAGTAAAAAGCTGGGATATAGGTTTAAAGAAAAAGTGTATTTTCAGTCACTTTGAAAACTAACTTGCTGCTAGAGCCCACATGAAGGGTCAAGTTTCCAGGTTTAAGATTTGCTTTCACCTAAAAGCAAGAGAATAGTAATATGTTCTAACAGAAGGTACATGGTATTATACCCATCATGCACTATAGAAAGCTGTGTTTAATAAACACTAGAGTTAGAGAAGGTAGGCTATAGAGCAGAATCGCTGACAATTCACATCCTAAAAGAGGGGGAAGAAAAAAGGTATCACAATTGATTTAAATCCTGTGGAGGAGTCACAAACATCCAAAGGCCACGATTTCACCATGTACAGACAGGTATAAGGAAATTTCCTTCTTTTATTTTAAAGTAAATCTTCAAGTACTTTGTAAACCAACTGACCAGTTTCTACTATGATCACACAGTTACTTCACATCACATGAATCTGAATCAAAGCACAGCAATTTGAACTTGGGTCAACTTGAATATTTAAATCATACTATTGAATGTCTTCCCATTGTTTCTTCTGAACTTCCAAGTAAAATCCTTCCTGCTCAACTACGAATATTGCAATGATAAAGCAGAGAGTAAGATGCACTTATTCACCTTATGGGGGGGGAATGAATTGTTTAATGGAGTGTGCATCTCTGTTTGAATAATGTATCTTCCAGAAGACAACACACTCCAAAGAGGCAAAGCCTGCTGCAGCAATTGCTCCCCACATCCTACCTGTGTAATGCAGTTGTGGCATTGCCTATAGAGAAACATGGCTCACATTTCTGCACACGCCCACTGCCAGATGCGAATGACTGATGACAAATGACCTTGACTAAGGATGTGCCAACACTCTGCAAGCACCAGGTGCTGGGCAGACCTTGTTGCCAAGCTGGCCCACCCTCTCCTAAGTACCCTGTTTATGAAAGCGAGCTTTCTTTAGAATCCACCAGAATGACAGCAGTGTTGTGAACACTAGTACTGAGGCTTCCTCGGGCATTTGTTTTGGAAAGGACACATGGAAGAGAATTCTGAAATACAAAGGCTGAAAGAAAGCACACACCATAAGTGAATGCATAAAGTTCATGGTCTAGTTTGGTCATCCCCTTCATGTTTGTACTTCAGAAAAAAAAATAAATCCTAGAAAAATGACAGGAGAATCTCACTCTGCATTTGTAACGCTTTTAGTACCAGGCACAATAAAACCTTAGCCAATGCTTCTGAAATACCTCTAAGTATATATGTACAATATACACTCTGCTATGAGTTTGGTACATGAAGTTTTGTCATGGGTTACTTGAGAAAAACCTGACTGAGCCATCAACATGAGGGATATAACAAAACAATTTAGCTGACCAGCTTTGCATATGCTATTTATGATTGATGATTGAATCTCATGGAAAAATGTAACAAGGTTGAAAAATAATGTTCACCAGAAAAAATTAAGATGAAGGCATCCCTAGGAAAAAAAGATGCAGAGTTGAAAGTAACAGAGAAACACATGAAAATTTACATGTAAAAGTTTTCCATGTAAGTTCAAACATGTCTAACCATCAAAGAACAGGAAACAGGAACCTGATTACGCTGAAGAGAGAACTTGAAACTATGATGCTGTTAAACAAATTCTAACAGTAGGAAATTGTATTTCAGAATTTAAAAATACACCATGGCTTGAACAAACATTTGATGTTTTTGTTGTTGTTGGTATCGTCCAAATAATAGCATTAAAAATAATTCTCCTGAATTAATACTTCTGGATTTTGACAGACTAGGATTTAAATACATACATATATATATGTATGTATATAAATATCACTGTACAGACATGAGAAAACTCCCCATGAATCTCCCCATACTCTCTAAAACTGTACTTTCCTGCACAACAGGACAAAGTCTGTGTTGTTTCCTATCTGATTTTGGATGAAACGGGGAAAGGTAAACATTTCAATGCTTCTACAATATACCTAGCTATAGCTAAAGTTCTGTACATGTAAAAGTCTGAAAACCTTGAAAAAACATAAACCAATTTTTATTTATATACCTAAATTCAAGACAGTAATAAATGCTCTGAAAATAAGCAGCCTGAGTTTTTACAGCTTAAAGACAACTGGTTCACTGTAATAGCTACCTTCTAAACAAGAAATACAGCACTTTTATACTCCATAATTTAGTCTGTATTTAGACACAATGTAGTCATGTAGTCAAAGGCTAAATGGTAGAAAGATACCAATCCTGGTCAAGCAACTCTTTTGAAATTATATGCTCCTAACTAACCACCTTCCATATTATTAAGTTTATTTATATATTGTCATGTATGCTGCTCATATTTCCAAAATAATTGTAGAGAACACAATGAATCATCACAGATCTTAAAAAGAGCTTGGAGACAAAAGGGCAGCAATAATACAAAACTGTGATGAAATTAAAGCTTGAGTGCAGGGAACACGTGAATTAATGAGTGTGTTAAGAAGAGAAGGTACATTATCTATAGTATTGAGCCCTACATAAATCATACCTGTGCCTCCAGAACACTTAGGCATTTCTTTTTCTTCTCTTTGCTCTTGTGATTTCACATGATGTTTTCCAAAATATTGTGAACAGCTGTGCTACAAGACAGCAGCTGCACTCTGTAACCACACTTGCCTCTCACAGAATCTCCTGCCAGGTACTACTTCAGAAACTGCCTCATCTATAACTCACATTGAACTCTAAGTTACTGTATCCCACTCTCCTTCCACCACTCCCAGAATTCTGACATTCAGAACATGCTTCAGGACAGGTGCACACACCGTTTGGTCTACCAGGAGCAAGTCAAGAAAACTTACAACTTAAAAAGTAGCAAAAATTCACAACTGCAAGCAGCTGTAAACTTTAGAGTGCTCATGAGAGAGCTAGTGTGAATCTGTGGCACTCGTGCTTGGTCAAAAGGAATTCATCAAACAGGAGAATGGCACTCCCCTTGAACTTGCTCTAGCCTACACATCAGTCTCCTAGTGACTCTGCAAAGGCATTTTTAGAAGGATTTTACACAATTCAACCAAATTATCTCCAAAGTAAGAGCTACGTTACCTAGTGGGAGCAATTATCCCAAAAGGCATTGAAACTTCCTATTTTAAATTTAAGATCCAGGTACCTTCATCTAGACTAGTTTTATATCATTTTGAAAAGCATACAGCCTATTTTTCACAACAATGTTTTAAGTTCAGCAGAATTAAAGAATCAATTTCTCCTTAAAGTCTGAAGTTCCTTTAACTGAGAAAAGTTCAGGAATTTTTCATTACTTTTTTCATCAATATTGTTGATAAACACTAGATTATGTCAAACTACTTGCACAATAGCAAGGGAAGGATAACAAACTCTATTTTCATATTATGAATAAGAAGGGTTGTACTTAAAACATAATCAAATCTCAGGTAAACTGTCGCACCAAATTCTTACAATTCTTGAGTTCTCTTTCTCCTTTTTCCCTCACCTTCTTGAAAAAAGCCTCAGGCCAATGAGATATTATGATAAAATCTGAAAAATATTTAACAAAGGTACATGGTAAGAATGGAAGAACTATTTAACTATTGAAGTTTGGGGAGTTGTCAGGGATTAGAAACATCTATATTCAAACCTTTCTCAGATAAAACTTCTAGTCAGCCTTTCTATTATTAGTGTCAGTCTCAGATCCTGCAACCTCTAAAATGGGGATGACAGCAGTTTTCAACTCTACAGCAGCTACTGTGAAAAAAAAGACATTACACATTTTCAAATGTTCACATGTCATGTTAATATGGCTACATTAATAACTACTATATAAAATAATTACTATATAAAACCACCTAAGTCAAAGACCCTGAAAAAATACCTCTCAAAAGTACAGTAGAAAGTTTGATATGCAAATATCCTCACAAGTTAATCTGATTTTTTTCAGGTATTTTCATCAGTGACTTCTCAGACTGGCAGTTTTGTACACTTACACTAGGCTAACTGCACAAAAGGGGAACTATAGAAACCTTTGTTACCAATTACAAACTAGTAGCCTGTATTAAATATTTCCAAACCAGTAAATCCCAAAAGTTAAACTTTCTTTGTAAAATTTCCACTAAGCCTCTGAGAAAGCTAAGAGTTTTTTTAAAAGCTAAAAAAAACCCCAACCCGAACAACAAACGTAGTCATTGCCTGAGACACTGCCTCAGTATGAAAGTGTTTTTAACCACAAGTCTTGTTGTAACTAAAAAAACAAAGCGACTTTTAAGGTTGTAAGTCTCTTACGTACTGCTACGATTACTTTAACTACATTACAAACGACAATCTTCTCCGTACTCGCGGCTCCAAGAAACAATGGGGTTCAGCCGAACAAATCTGTGTTTTGCCCGGCCAGCTGCGGGGACAGGTGTGTCCCCCGTGCCACCAGCGGCACGGACGCTCGGCCGGGCTGCTCCGCGACACGCGGGACGCTGCGCTCGCTGGCAGGGGCTGCGGCTCAGCGAGAGCAGCTCTCGGCTTTGTCTGGGAAGGCACAGCCCGACCAGCGCTCAGCACAGCCGGCGGCTGCCGAGCACTGTCCCGCCTGCATCTCCCCGCTCCGAGAGCCCTGCCCGGCCCCGCGTGGGACCGGGCCACCCTCCGCCTGTCGGACTCCGAACCCGGAGGCGCCGCACAGGCGCCCGAGGGCAGGAAGCGCTCACGCCGACGGAGCTCTCCGGATGCTCAAGGGGCCCGCCTGAAGGAGACACGTGCCCTACGGTCCGCGGTAGAGGCTGGCCCGCCCCAAGCCCCCAGCTCCGGGCAGAGACACCGGGGCTGACACCGTAACGATTGGATTGCTTTCGTGGGGTTTTTTGCGGGATGACGAAGCCCCTATGTCACTGAGGATGGACTCTTCCCTCTTTCCCTTTAGACTGAAAATGCAATGAGTACATACAAATGTCTGGTGATACAAACCTCTACATCTAACTTCACCTCTCTTTACATAAAAACGTTTTGGGTTTGCCTTAAATATAGGGAGAGTAATTCACTATAATTGAGCTCTTAATTATTTGCTGCCTTCCCTCCTTGGTGTTGCTGAAGTGTATAACGATAAGCATCCTACCAAAATACCAGTCACAGCAGCAGTACCCACCTCCAACCTTCCTCCAAATCTGAGTGCTTCCTACAGAGTTTAGTAGAAAACGTCTCTGGTCTTGTTCTTACATGGGTCCAGCCCAGGGCCAGCTCTCCAGCTGGCTTTGCTCAGGCTGAAAAAGCTTCTGCACTTCAGCTCTCCTCTGAACCTTACAATATACGCATATTTCACTCATATTTTACAAGAGGAAATAGAGCAAGGGGGAATAACTTTAAATTGCAAGAGGGTAGGTTTAGATTAGGCATTAGGAAGAAATCCCTTACTGTGGGGGTGGTGAGACATTGGAACAGGTTGCCCAGAGAAGCTGTGGATGCTCCATTACTGGAAGTGTTCAAGGCCAGGTTGGACGGGGCTCTGAATAACCCCATCTAGTGGAAGGTGTCCCTGCCCATGGCAGTGGGGCTGGAAATAGGTGATCTTTAATTTTCCATCCAACCTATTCCATTCTGTGATTCTATGATTTCATCTTCAGAAAACAAATGAGGTAGGCACTATCATCCAAGTTACGTGTTGCAGATAGTCTTCCTATACGACAAATATTAGTTGTCATCTATCACAGTCATTCCAATAGTCTTTCCTCTGACCTTAAATGACATGATATTACCTTTATTGGTGAACAAACCTAGGTATGCCACACTTCCACAATTTCAAGGAATACTTTGTCAGTTGTTTTGTTCGTTACATTTTTTAATCTGTCCTTGTAGAGCTCTTTACACTAAGACTTAAAGTTTGTTGCAAAAATCCCTTGTGAACAATAGTCTGCCAAGTGCAGTTCTGAGAAGTCACTAATATCTCACTGGTTCCTTGTATTTTGCCACCTACATCATCTCTTATCATCCATCTTGCACTTGGGTGGTGTAGTGGGTTGACCATGTTTGGACCCCAGGCATCCACAAAAGCCTATTGCTCCCCTCTGTAGCTGGAAAGGGAGAGAAAATGTAACAATGCGTTCATGACTGAGATAAGGACAGAGAGAAATTACTCACCAAATACTGTCACAGGCAAAACACACTCAAATTAGAGATAATAATTGAATTTATTACTAAGAAAGAGCAGGATAATGAGAAATAAAGTAAGACCTTAAAAACACCATCCTCCACCCCTCCCTCCTTCCCAGTTCTACCTCCTTCCCCTGCAGAGGCAGGGAAATGGGGCATGGGGGTTACTCAGCCCATCACACATTGCTTCTGCCACTGAAGGGAGAGGAGTCTTTCCCCTCCTCCAACATGGGCTCCCTCCCACAGGAAGCTTTTGCTGTTGAGCACTTCAGACATGCTCCAAGATTGAATGGATCACTAATACAAAGCTGTTACCTTAAAAATATTACACAGGGGTACTTTTTATCATTTCTCCAGTGGGCAAAGTAGATTTAATCTTTTATAGCCTACAATCACCAGAATCAATATTCTTAAACTGTGATCCATGTTAGCTGAAAAAGTAAAAAGTTCATTCCTTTTACCATTCCTGCCTATTATGGTTTCCTCTTATTCTTATTAATTTGAAAAATCCTTTTTCTTACTTAAGGCTAAAGTCTTGAACTGTAAAATACAGAACTGATAAAATATTCTCTGGTTTGTTAGAAGCCTACTAAAGTGTACTAGCACCACTTAGCAGGAATGGCATACACATTTCTTACTTGTTTAGATAAGAAGAAGCCCACTTCTTTCTTCCTTGCACACTGTTTTAGTGTTTAGTTCACAGAATCACAGAATGGTTAAGATTGGAAGGGATGACAGTGGTCATCTGGTTCAACCTTCCTACTCAGTCAGGGCATGCTAGAGCACGTTGCAGAAGAATTGCACCAAAATGATTCTTGAAAATGTCTGGTGAGGGAAGCTCCACAACCTCTCTGGGCAACCTGTTCCAGTCCATGGTCAGCTTGACAGTAAAGAAGTTCTTTGTCATGTTCAGGTGGAACTTCTTCTGCATCAGTTTCTGCCTGTTGTCTCTTGTCCTGTTGCTTGGCATCACTGAGCAGAGCCTGGCTCCATCTTCTTGGCACCCACCCTTCAGATACTTATATACATTGATGAGATCTGCCCTTATTCTTGTATTCTCAAGACTGAAAAGGCCCAGCTTCCTCAGCCTTTCCTCATAAGAGAGATTCTCCAATCATCTCTTAATGAAAACCTCTTAATCTCTTAATTAAATCTCCTAATCATCTTTGTTCCCCTCCACTTGGCCTGCTCCAGGAGCAACATGTCTGTCTTGTGTTGAGGAGCCCAAGATTTGGGATACTCCATGCTGCTACAGGAATGTCTTGCAGAAATTCTTACTTTTGCTTTGTTGGGTCTGCTCTGGTATTCTCTGGTAGATCCCTGAATATCAACATGTGCATCTGTTTCTTAAAAAGTAAAGGTCAAATTTGAGCCAACATATTTTTATTTTCAATCAGTTTTAGTACTTTATGTTTTTCTTCCCTGGTTATAACAGAGAAATCATTTCCAAAGGACGACTGATTTAGTAGACCAAAGCACACACATCAATTATTGTTTTACTACTTATTACCTAAGCCTGTAATTACCACTGAGGGGACATTACTGTGGATGCAGTGATGCCAGTAAATTGCAGGAATTATTGCCTTGGTGGTAAAGATGTCCCATCACAGGGCTACACCCTGAGAAATGGCATAGTTGTAAAAACACCTAACTTTATTCACAGGTCTAGAGAGGCCACAGGAAAGGTGGCAATTGTAGTTAACTTGGGAATAATAATACATTATGTAGCAAGTACAATTCACAATGTCAAATGGGAAGAACGCAGGAAGGTAACATAACTTACAAAGTTTATTGCTATGATCCATTTACTACCTATCTAGAAAACAACACAGTGTTTAAAGCCAAATTTCTCTCCGCATTGTCTGAGTTTAGAGTAGGTCATTCATCTCAAATGACACCAAGTTAAGTGGTGCAGCTGTTACTCCTGAGGGATGGGGTGCCATCCAGAGGGATCTTGACAGCCTTGAAGAGTGGGCCCTTGCAAACCTCAGTAAGTTCAACATGGGAAGGTGCAAGGTGCCACACCTGGGTGAGGGTAATCACCAGTATCAATACAGGATGAGGGATGAATGCATTGGGAGCAGCCCTGAGAAGAAGGATTTGGGGGTGCTGGTGGATGAAAAATTGAACATGACCTGGCAATGTGTTCTTGCAGCCCAGAATACCAACCGTATCCTGGGCTAAATCAAAAGAGGTGTGGCCAGCCTGCCTCACCCTGGAAGACATTTCTCCCCCTTTACTCTGCTCTTCTGAGATCCACCTGGAATGGTGAGACAATGGAACAGGTTGCTCAGAGAAGTTGTGGATGGCCCATCCCTAGAAGTGTTTGAGGCCAGGTTGGATGGGGCTTTGAGCAGCCTAGTGTAGTGGAAGGTGTCCCTGCCCATAGCAGGAAATCATTCTATGACTCTGAGATCTCTATAAAAAGTACGTAACTCTAGCAACTCTGTTATACTGAACAGGATCATTACATGATAATGGAGGCATTCAATTAAGGAACTCTTCTAAGCAGGTACATCTATTTAATCAACAGCAGCAGAGACATATTCTTCAGCATGACCTGCATTACCAAAATATTGATTTAAATCATTAAGAACTCCAGCTATCACTCTTCCAAATCTCTTGCATGTGTACTTCTTCATTAGAATCCTGCAACTAATTTATTTTCCATAGTGAAAATCAAGCATGCCCTTGTATTATTTTGGCAGAGGTAGGAAGTACTGTGCATCCAATCTTATCTGAGAGTGTGAGTCTAAAGTGAAAAAGATCTTAACTACAGTGAAAGCTGGATAATGCTCACATAAATATACTGAAGAACAAAGAAGAATCATATTCCACCATAATTGGCCACTCTACTCAGTTATGTGTTGGAATTCTAGAGGGAATCACAGATTTGTAGCAGGAGTTCTGAAAACACAGCTGGTCACAGATGTGTAAGGGAGCCCTTCAGCTGCTATGCCCAGTGCTTCCAGGGAGATGGTAGCAGGCTCAAGGACTCCTCCATGTCCCAAGGAATGTCTGCAATTATGCTCAGTCCTGCTGAGGGAAGAGAAGGAAGTTCAACATCAGTGAAGTTGTTCCTAATGTTGTTCCTTGAATATGTATGTGAGAGTCAGCTGTGGTCTTGTCCAAATGACAACGAGTGCAGAAGTGAAACTTTAATCTCATTGCTTAAGAATTTAAAACCGGAACCAAAATCAGTAAGGGTTTTACTTTTTTTTTCTTTTTTTTTTTTTCCTGACCATATTAATTATGAAGTATTTATTTTCTTCCAAAGAAAAATACCCCAATAAAGTTTTTAAAAGGCTGTTTGGGAGTCATAAAATTTTTTTATCTCAGTTCATGTCAGGCAACTTGAAGTACTTACACATAAATCAAATTCTGTTCTCAATTATACACATAAGTCACAAAGTCACATTAGAACAGTGTAAATACACCAAGAGGTCAAACTTGGCAATTGAAATACTTCTGGAAAATGAAAAGTAGCTGACAAAGATAATACAACAGAGAAAAAAAAAATTAAATATCAAAATCCTGACTAATATTCTAATTCCTTTTCTACTTATCAGCAAACAAAGACTAAAGCATGAGTTCTGCATTTCTGCTGATGGAAAGAATGACATCACCTTCTCTAGAAAAATACCTGAGCTATTTTAAAGCTCTTCCACACTTTTATCATAAAACTTTAAATTGCATTTATTGTTGGAAATGATCTAGAAAAAAAAAAGAAAAGAGCAATTTTAAAGGCTTGTTAAAAAGGATGACTGCAGCCCTTTATTCACTTGAGCCAAAAGGTAATTGAGAGAAAGTTGTTGATATACAGCAGGATGTGGGAAGAGATCCAGAAGGTACTTTGTTTTCTTACTAAGCGAAATATTACATGCTGTTCCTGAACCATGGAAATTTACAGAATCCTTCCTTTCTTCCAAAGCTCCAACCTCCCAGTATATTCTCTGCATAAACTGCCTATCACTGTGAAAAATACCGAATATCATTTGTTTCAAGCTGCTGTAGCTGTGGCTCCCACCTACAGATATACACAGAAATATTGATTTGTGTTTCTTTGTTAAGTTCCTTATTTCTATTTTAATTAGTAGTCTCAATCAATGTCCCAGAAGAGATGTAAGACCCCCCCTTCCCCCTTAACTAACCGCATCCTTTTAAAAAACAATGAAATCTAAAGGCCCCTGTCTGCCAGAATGATGATGTTCTTTGGCAGTGCCAGACCAACCTTTCAGTACCTAAAGGAGTCCTATAGGAAGGCTGGGGAGGGGGTGGCATGGAGTGATATGACAATGGGGAATGGTTTTAAACTGAAAAATGGCAGGTTTAGAATGGATACTAGGAAGAAATTCTCTACTGTGAGGGTGGTGAGGCACTGGCATGGTTTGCCCAGAGAATGTGTGGATGTCGCCTCCCTGGAAGTGTTCAAGGCCAGGTTGGATGGGGCCCTGAGCAACCTGGTCTAGTGAAAGGTGTCTCTGCCCAAGGCAGGGGGGTAGGAATGAGATATTTGAGGTCCCTTCTAACCCAAAACACTCTATGGTTCTGTCAGTCTATGAAGAAAGTGCTGGTGACCTCAGAAAGTTTCTCTCTTCTGTCCACCACTCAACTGTATAAAAAGAATCTACTTTTCTCTACAAGGTATGCTTTGCTGATACTTCCAGCCCCTCAAAACCAGACCCATGCAGACCTTGCCTGGAGCATGTCCAGGTGCTTTTTTTACAGGACCATGTGTAGGGACCAGTTCTCGAGAAGAGCTCTAAGAAGCTATAACTCTGGGCAGCAGATAATTTTTTAGAGTTCTGATATTGAAGTATTATGAAACTATGTATCATGTTCAATAGCAACCTTCCTCCTATGTACTAACTTTTATACATTCTGAATATAAGAACAGTAGGATTTTTTTATGGTTTGTAACTGCCTAAAGGGTTTTTACAGGGCATGTGTGTGCCACCAGCATGACACAATTGACAAATTTCAAGTGTGGTTCCAATCTACGCAACAAAAGAGCTTCAGGATGAAAGTATTGTTAACATAAAAATTCCTGCCATCACTGAAGCAATAATTTTTCTCCCAACTCATTTTTAGACCTCTGAGTGGAGCCATCTTAACTGGATCTTTTATTCCCAGAGTACTTCTCTAATTGCTTTGCTTCAGCAGGCGGGGCTCTAATCCATATCAGGGCTCTTCTAACTTGCACCAGGCAGCATGGCCACCATAAACTAAGAAATAAAGGAAAATTATTCTTACACTTAAGATGGAGAGATGACTTATTTTTATGCCACTTTTAGAAGATCACACTGTAAAACTACTAATCAACACTGCAAAAATAATAGGAAAGCACAGGGGAGAAAAAACATCACACAGGCTGTGGAGGCAGGAGAAACAGCCCCTTTCCAAAGAGGATACAAACCAAACCAGTTTCTGTTTCTCTGAAGCAGAAAATAAAATCTGGAAAGTATATTTATAAGACTTAAAATAAATAACTAGTGAAATATTTTAAAAATAAAACAATCTCACAATGAAAAATATTATTTACTTCCTTCACTTCTGGATAGCCTCATTAACAACACAGGAACTAAACAGAAATACAGATAATCAGATTATCAACACTAGCAAAAAAGCACTGTCCCATTATTTATTGTGACACTTCAGACCAAGTATTACCTAAGATATACTTAGTTGGACTAATTAGTCTAGCAGATAAAACCAGATAAAGTATCTAGTACTTAAGCAACCACGGAAGAATCTCTGTAGGCACCACCCATGGTCTTACTATAATAATATATAAATACTATATAAATGCCCATGATCATCTTACTATAATAAAATAAAATAAAAATCAAATTTATAAAAACCATATGAACAGCAGTGTCTTCCATGGCAGTCAAATCAATTATTTATTTCCAGGTATCAGTGGAATATCTGTAGCCTCCCAATGTTAATAAATCAAAAAAAACATAAACAACACAGACATCAGAATGTTTATGTGAAGAATCTACATCTTAAAAATGTTCTTGATTCTGTATAGCTGCCAGGATTAAAAATCAACCTGATACAGAGTGAATCAGATGAAACATAAACCTAATTTATATTATTATGTTAAATAATTTTCATTTTTTCCTTATCACCAAGGAAATGACACTTATGTATCATTTCTGACTAAAGCTGTAATCATTCCTGTGAACATAGGTAGATTGAGCTCACTCAGGAGCTAGTGAAATGCCAAATGACCAGTTATCAAAAATCCTCCTGCTTCCTCCTTGACATTTGGAAGGTTCTTCAACACTTTTATCATTTTTTTCTCCTTTTGAACTTATCACCTATCAAATATACTATGAAACACAAACATTCACACCAGCCTTCTTGGAAGATATTTTGACTGATATTCACAGGCTCATGTGTCTTTCATTACCTCTACATGACTGTGAATAATTGGTTAAAGATGGATCTTGAATTCCATCTTCTTACAGGAGCAAGAGAGGTTCCAAGACACAGCCACTACTTACAAGAAAGCAGAGTTACTATATGAGGAGGAAGAATGATCAGAAGGGCAAAGACATTTGCCTAAACGAAAAATATTTGATGGATTAAACTCTTTCTTGTGAATACTGTCATTTTTAAATTGAATTGCACAGAGTTAACTTTGCTGAAAGTCCACTTAAAAAAATTAATTATTTAAAATCAAGATTTATATTTTCATATTTTCATTTAAATTATTCCACCATTTTGATTTCATCAGAAAAAAGAAAACCTACACAATACATTTAGCAGAACAAAGTTATTCAGAAAAGATAGGAATGTAAGAAATAAAAAAAATATATTTATTTTCTCCATCTTATTAGTTTTGGGACACAGTTAATCAGTCGTGTTATTGATTCATTATATAATTGGAAAGTTCACAGGTGCACAAATTTATTTTGTATAACTACCTACCTTTGTAAAGACAAAGTCCTGTTTGTAGATTCTTACAGAGTTGCATTTTCAGATTTAAGGTAAATGAAGGAAGGGGTTTTTTTCTTTGAATAAGAGTGAATTTTCTCCTAGGCACAAGTTTAGTTAATTCATGTGATTTAATTAAGAACATTGCTTTCTGTGCTAAGTCCAATATTTTAAAAATACAATATAAACCTAAAGTAAATGCTTAGAAATGTAGGTGAAATTTTCTTTTTCAGACCAAGGTTCTGAATGGTAACATCAAAGATGGATTGAAGCAGTTTGTCTGAATAGAGTAATTTTCACTTTGATTGTTTTTCAGATCGCTGTTGTGGTAGAGATGATGACAGCTGGTATGAAGTTGTCTGAATCAGTGATACTAGAATGCAAATACATGCCAATACTTTGCATAAAATCCACAAAGTAGAGTTATTTATGCATATGCCTTTTGACATCTCAGCATGCATGTTGACTTGAATTGACGTACTCTCTTTTTGATTTTCTGGTATTATATTTAAATGGAAAGCTAAGAACAGAAGGCACAGTAAAATAGAGGCACAGTAAAAAAGAGGGCAATGGTGAAGAAAGAGGTTCAGCTCAAAACTGAAGTTAAATATTTCTTTCTAGTAAACAAATATATTTAAGGAGCTTTGCTATACCCAACTTCATAGTTGTTCAAAGGGATGACAGTCATTTTGGGGACAGTTATGAGTATACTGAAAAGAAAAATCAAAGACTGAACAGTAATGTAATGCACATTTTATAAGCTGTCTTACCAGGTGGCAATGGCTAACTAATTTGCAGCACACCATTTTATGGGAAACATATTTAGAGCTGACTAGTCTACATGTCATTCGAAATACAATTTATTCAAATTGTAGCTTTTGATGAAAGTTATATGTTTTTAAAAGATTGCACAGGGTTTTAGTCAATCAGCTAATTTAGTCAGAACTATGAATCAGTTTCCAATGCAATGCTTTGAAAAATCAATCACCTCAAAACTATGTCCAGACAGCGTAATGTGAACTGTTTTGCAAAAATCATGACTCTGAAAGACACAATTTCAAATCATTATGGATGAGAAATGACAATTAGGAGTAATCAATGTTTCAGAAAAGAACCTTGAGGGCAAAGGAATGATTCAAACCGATTGCTTTTATGGTTGTAGCTATAAGTGGGAAAAAAGATTATAGTCTTAATGGCAGATTCTTTGTCTTGATTAGAAAAGAAAATGCAATAATGAGACTTGAACTAATAAAACATTTGTACTAGATTTAGCTGTGAAAAACTTCCTCCTCTGTCACAGTAGGATGGGCATGAGCCCATAAAGGGACAGAACAGCAACTATAATAGAAATCAGGGAAGTAGTATTGAGTTAAAATAAATATTCAGTCTAATTAAACTTGTACAACATTTCATTCCTCTTGCCTTTTTTTTTTTTTTTTACAACATTATGAGGCTGTGACTAGAATTCTTTGGACAGAGTGTAATGTAACACTATATGTGTCTTCCACAGCCAGCAATCACTGGCTACTGAGAAAGCATGCGTGACTTACTGCCTGTACCACATGGTTAATAATCTCAATATCACAAATGGTTCAGGTCTTGCATGGAAGTGCCATGAACACTGTGGGACAGAACATGAAGTGGGGAGAGAGAAACGGAGAAGTGTCCTGCAGATTGCCTCAGCAAAAACCAGAAATGCAGCTCTAGACTTAACAGAAGCTGATGGTGCCCACAACAAACAGGATGAGCAGAAGGAGATAAACCCCCACATCTCTTTTTAACCAGAACAAACCCCTGTACTCACAATGCAGTGTTTCAGAAGACAGACCATGAATGGTTCATGTGGCTGATTAGAGAAACATGCATAGCAGTGTTGACAGCAGCACAGCATGAGGTTGGGTTAAAACAGACAAACTGCTCCTACTTATTTGAATCAATGACAATATGGCTCTCTAAAAACTATCAGATAAAAAGCAACACAAGTAATGACAAAACTGAAGAAAGATGTTAATTCCTTTCACTCTCTGAAGATGCTGCAAAACGTGTGGGTATGGGTGCAGGTGTGCATGTACAGCCAGACAGAAAAACATTTACCCGAACCTCCAAATTCACTGGATAATAATAATGTTAACACCTCACCCACTATTTAACACTTCAGAGTGATGAAAATATAATGCAGCTAGACTTCTTTATCTTTGAAATTTAATTTGCTAATCCTAAAAATCCTGAAAGTTTCTCCTTTCTGTGTTCAACTCTCTGGTAATCTAGTTAGCTGTTCAGAGAGTGTGATATATGAGAATAAATCATGCTTTCTTTCCAGAAAGTGAGATACAGCCTAATTAGTGTTAGAGTGTTGTCTCCTAAATTACTTTTGAAGGTATGAATTATGGAAAGGCATAAACATATGTGGATAAAGCAGAATTAAAATGCAAGTCCTCACCCTCACTTCCTATCCCTTTTCTACTTCCTGGACAGACACCAAAACTCTGAATTTGGACCCAAGCCATGGAAGCCTTTGGATTTCTAATCTCTTCTGACATTGTTCACAACTTCAGGGTTTTATTTAGATTTTTATGGTTTTGTTTAGCACATACTTGGGAGCTGAACACAGCTGTGATCCAGCTGCCTAAAGCAAAGTGCCCAATGCTAATTGAGAGGCCTCTGGATAGCCAAGATGCCTGTCTGGAACAGACAGATTATGACACAGAAAAGACCCACATGCTCTGTAGCAGTAGCCAGTGGCTGGGGGGTACCCTACAGCTACTCTACATCTAGAATAGCACTAAATGCCCAGGTTTGAGCAGCAGAATATCGTGCCTCATGGCTGATGACACTCCCTATCAGGGAGACTTCAAGACTTTTATCGCCTAAACCCCAGGATTAGTGTCTTAGCCAAGGGCACTTCTAATTATACTCACTTTGTCCTCTATTAGAAGTGCAGTCAGATGAAAGTGTGTCATGCTAAGACTCCTTACATATCCATTATAAGAGGGTTGGGAGGCTCCACCTTGTTTAGATGTGAGCTGATTTCCCAGTTAAGATATCTCCTTTATGTCCAATGCTCAAGGAAAAATGATAGGCACAAACTGGAGCACCTTTTGGTGACATATTCCACAACCAAATCAGGAATGTTATTGAAAAGCACTGCAGCACCTGATCTGGTTTTCTTCCAAACAGAATCTGTTTCATGGGTACCACAGCTGTCCTCAGAACTTAATGAACAGACAGTAAATTAAGTTTACCAAGGCATTTGCTTCAAAACTGCATTATTGCTCTGAAGCATATTGCTAATCTAGATCTGGTTACAATGCTCATTCAAAACTTAAGATTTAGCCCAAGGCCACAAGACCAGACCTTTTATATGGTTTTATTAGCTTCATTTTCTGATAGTAGTAGTTTCCATGGTTTAGGAAACAATCTTTTTTAAAAAATGCACTTCTCCTGCCTTTACTGGCCTTTGTATGTCACCCAAGGCTCCAAATTGTCATGGGCACTGGGCAAAAAATGAGTTAGGACAACTCAGAGTTGATGGCCACTACCTGATCTTCCATAGTTTCATGCGTTTCAAATTCCAGCTACAGTTCAAATATTCAAAAAGCCAGACAGGTCTCAAGGAAAGTGATGGCTGAGTTATAATAACCTCAAGCTGATATCTCAGTAACTTCAAGAGACAGCAGCTAGTGTAGAAACATTTTGGTGACCACCAGACTAAAATAGCCTGGTTTTAAACAGTTTTGTAAGGGTGAATTTATTATCAGGCTCAAGCGAATCTTGTATTCACCCATCTGGAACTGAATCTAAAGAGACACCCTTCACAAAATCAGTATTTGGCTGAGTAGGTCACCTCATTACTTCCTCTTCCCCAGTCTACCAATAATCCAACACATAGTGCTTATTTATCCACTGCTACAAGTGATCTATCACACCTTAAATAAATAGTATAAAATGTCTGATTCTTTTCATATCTATTTTTTATTGAAAGATGTAATGGACAGCTAGTGACCATGTTCATCATTATCATGGTCTCAAAGATGCTGTTGCTGTGAGGGGGCAAGTGCTAACACACTTGTAGCTACTTCTAACCCCTTGTAGAAGACTCCTGTTTTTGGTTTAGGAGTCCATAAGCACTAGTTGGCAGGGTATGTTCAGTCAAACCTGCTTCTAGAGTACCTTTGGGGTATTATCATACCATCCATCCTCCTTTTCACATATTCCAGCTGACTGTATGGAATTAACTTAGTCACTTTCATATCGTCCACATACTACCCAGTGCTGCATTAGAAACATCAAACTGGCAAAAAATGAATGATGAGAAAGGAAAGAGGGTTTGCCCCAACTTTTTTATCAACACTTTCTTATTAATATGCATGAATTATATATTAATCAATAAGTAGCATGTACTGTTTAAAGAGATTTAATCCTGCCTCTTACATTAAAAAACAACCCAATTTTGAGTTACTGATTTGTTTTCAGCCTGCTTATGTAGGGACACTAGAATAAAAACAGGAATGTAAGGGATGTTTTTTCTGAAAATTCTAATGTGAAAAAACAATCATTCACAGCTTTGATATTAAAAAACATAGCAAAGAAGAATGAAGCACTGCATATCACTCAGTTCAGATGACTTTTTATAAATGACTCAAAAAAATCCAATCAATCCAGCTAAACCCAAAAAGGCATAGTATAATTTTCTTAAGGACAGGTACACAGAATGCTCCATTGATCAGAAATCCACAGGTGGATGCATTTCCTATGGAAAACTCTGACTCCTGACATACAGGAGCATAGTGAGCACAGAAGGCCTGAGTCTCTTTAATTTGGTGAAGAAATCACTTCATGCTGATGCAATAACTAAACCACACAAGCAGTCAAGTTTCAAGTTTATTTCTACCAATTAATTTGGAAGGCATAATGCATTTTCCTCTTTAGTAAACAATCTTTTGTTTTCCTTGGAGACACCAATATTTGAAAATTCATAGTAGAAGCAGAAAATCAGCCTATAAACTAATAATCTTGTTTAGAGCAAGGTACTAGTGAATGATCAAATCCTGCATGAGATTTTGTAGTATGGAATAGCTCATGAGTAAATGTTCTTCATGATTTGATGGCAGGGCATAGCACAAATGCACAAAATAACATAAGCATTGCAGTCCCTAAGATGCAATCTCATTTGGTAATATTTGTTGTGGGGGAAATGGTTTGCTTGGAATTTGGTTGACCTTTACAACGCCCATGGGAAGCTCTCTCAGACAGTCAGGTTCTTCCACCGTGCTTTAAAATTCATTTCTAAGTGGGCAAAAACTTTCGTCAAATCAGTGGTTGTTCAACAAATTATAACATTTTTCTCTTTGATGCAAAATGAGGCAACTTTAAGAACAGTTTCAAAGCTTTTTGGAAACTATTCCAATTGCAAACACTTTATTACAATGTTCTAGGACAATCAACACAAATTAGTTTTAATGGTTACCCTTCTTTCCTCAGGCTGCAGTGCAGTTGACGTCCCATAGCTGGGCACCAGTCTGCATTGCAGCAGTGAAGCTGTCACAAGAAGCCATGGGGATGGCTTTGGAATCCATAATTACTTTGATCAAATGTAGGAAATGCTGGGCCTACTAACCTTGCAGTCTACAATCAGCTTTTCTACCCTTTACTGTCATTATCACGAGTTAATCCCCATAATGTCCTGATTCTTGCTCAGCATAAAACACATTAGAAACATCAAACTGGTGAAAAATGAATGATGAGAAAGGAAAGAGGTTTTGCCTCAACACTTTTTATCAACGCTTTTTTATCAATATGCATGAATTATATATTAATCAATAAGTAGCATGTACTGTTTAAAGAGATTTAATCCTGCCTCTTACATTAAAAAACATCCCAATTTTGAGTTACTGATTTGTTTTCAGCCTGCTTATGTAGGGACACTAGAATAAAAACAGGAATGTAAGGGATGTTTTTTCTGAAAATTCTAATGTGAAAAAACAATCATTCACAGCTTTGATATTAAAAAACATAGCAAAGAAGAATGAAGCACTGCACATCACTCAGTTCAGATGACTTTTATATTGAAGTCTTGGGAAGAAATTACTCATTGCTGTAAGTGGCAGAACACAGCTGGGAGTGGCTGAATTGTGCTTGCAACCATGGCAAACTGAACAGCACTCTGTAGGGCAGCTCAGCTGGACTCCTCAGCACTGAGAGGCTGCTAACCATCACAGCTTTTAAAACACCACAGTAGTAAAAGCCCACCAAATGGCTGCAAGAAAGTGTTTGGTCTCAGACCCAGTGGGAATTTCCTCGGATTTCAAATAGTGGGGGCCATATGCCAAGAACCCTGCAGCACTTCCTAGCTTGAAAGTAAACAGCTGAATGTATTTGGCACTGTTTTTACTACTGCTGCTCAAGCAGCTTTTGTGTGAGTTTGCACAGCTATCATAGCACTGGAATTAAGAATTCTTTTCTAAGTCAATAATTTTTTGCCAGACCTCTGGGAAGTTTGTATAGGGAAAGTATGAATTGACTGAAAACCCACCTTAAAAATGATAAAGAAACATGAAAGAATTTTTACTCATCTCAAACAGAAATTGCCCTCCAATAATTCTTCTGTATAGAAGAACAACACTTCCAAGTGTGAGACAAAATAGGATGTGCTCTTCAAAATTCAGGAAGGGTTCTTTTTCTCCTTTCCTGTATTAACATATTTCCATCACAATCTTAATGTCATCAATGTTGCATTACTCTAAGAAAGACACTTTGTTTCCTAATACACTAATTATCAAAGTAGGTAGGTTCCAAAAATGCAGATTAGCAACCCTGTGGTCATGCTGCCATGAGAAAGGCCAGGTTCAAACATCATTCCAGAACTCCTTGGTCTGCAGCTGACTGACACCTGGACATGCTGCAAACGATGCCTGACTTTATCTTCAAGACTGAGATTACCAAAACACTACAGCACTGAGCAGTATCGACCCATCTACTCCAACAGCTGTTTTGCTGGCAGACTCCAGAGAGATCTCTTATCATAATCTCATAATGAGATATTAATAGCAACCTCAGAGAAAACTGCTTGCTTTTTCTCTGGGAGGAATTATCAGTAAATGTGAAACTCCGTTTATGGTGGAGTACAGGATGGAAATGCTGGTGGCTAGGAAGATGTTCCCCAGCTCCTCCTCTGCAAGTGTGAAGATGCTCCTGAGCTATGCCCTTCTTTCAATAGGAAAAATTGAACATTTAAAGTCCAATACTTGGTCAACAGAGAACTGAAACTAAGACAATGGGCTTTGATGATACTTTTATATGAGGAATAATAAAACAAATTTTTATCTTTACCTGCTTAAATGAAAAAAAATATTGATCCTGTGTGAAAGGATAGTGAGAGCTTCTTATACAGTGATGCTACAAGTTCAGTTTGTTGCATAATAGAGAACAAATGAAGTGGACTAATTCTAACAGAAGGGACAAAGTTATAAAGCTCAGTCCTCTCAAAAGCACACAAGGCTCTTCTTTCTTGCGTCTGTTAAAAAGTTCTCAGATATTTTCTGGGAAAAAAAAGGTCTTTGTTCAAGGTTACTGTTCTTAGAATTCATGATGTCTGTATCTGAGCTTTTTAGAAAAATCAGTTTCTCAGGGCAGTGTGAAACCTTTTCACCTAGGTTCAGTTTCTCCCAGGCATCGTATATGTGTATATTGAGGCCTATCTGCCAGATAAAAATCAATAACAATGCAGGTTAGATGCACAGGTGGCAAAAATAAAAAAGACTGCATGAAAGAATAAACATTCAAAGAACCACAGATGCCTATTGCTGGCTGATTTCTTCAGGACTGCTAAACTTACAATAGATCTCTCAGATATTGATCCTTTTTCCTTGGTATCAAAGAGATGAACAATCCCACTGAAGTTTTCAGGAGCTGATGGATGCTATGCTCTTGTGCTTTTCACAAGAGCACTGATAAAATTCCTTGCCCATTTCTTCAGCTGAAATATCATATGGCTTCATTGTTGAAAGAAACAAAACAGCAAACAAACACTAAGGAATTCTTTTAAGGCTAAATAAGTATTCAGGTATTCAGGCTGACCTTGCCTTCCCAAAGCAGTGAATCACATTGCTTCTGTATGAAAAGCAGGTTCTGCATTGGTTAGGTTTCCAGAAAATAACTGTCATTTTTGTCAATAATTCAGAAGCTCTTACAAGCCTAATGTTATAATCAGTGTTTTGATGGTGGGTTGTAATAGTTAAATTGAGCTAGAATGAAAAGGAATTCTTCAATACTTTCGGCACCCCAGAACACAAGGAAGAACCTGGGAGCATTTTTGACAAATTAGGCCTGAACAAGTAGGATAGAAGTGACTTAAGAATGCCTTCTGTCAAGGTAAATATATCTGTTTACTCTGACGACACCAATGAGCAACTTCTCTCTATTAGACAAGTCAAATTCATTCAAAACTGTACTAGGTACTGAGTCTCTATCAAGCTTAGTATAAACAGACAATTAATCTAAAAAGAATAAGGAAAACATATATATCATGGAAAGATTTTGAATTCTCCTTTTCTTCCTCTTCCATACTAAAGGTTATTGGAGTAATTTTTTTCCTCATCAGTATAAAAGGAAAAAGACCTTCACAAAACAATTCCATGTCTTTATGCATTTAAATCCTCAAATTGGATTACTCGGGACTTGAGCCAATAGAATAATTAAAGGAGTCAACAGAAGGGTTAAATGATGCTTTGATATCTAGCAAGGTAGTGTTTTCCCCTCAGATGACAGGCTGTTCATAAGGAGCTACAGGACTTCCATACAGCCTTTTTGCTAAAGCCACTGCCAACTGCATGAAAAGTATACAAGAAGACCCCAGAAAGTTTTTTAATCCATTTTGCTAACCAGTTACATAATCTTTGGTTGTTGTATACTGATGATACTATCCAAAGGAATGCTAGTTTAATACTCTGAACAACACTAATCTCTTCCAAGACTTGTTTCTCAGCAGAGAGCTGAGCTTGTTCCAGCAGAGAGCCCTTCAGCTGTGTCTGTCCTGCCTTTACCAATGCACTGGCCCAGAGGCTTGTGGCTCTGGTTTGTCTCAGCTGCAGGTCCTGAGGCAGACAGATGTCAGCACTGGCACTGCAGCCTGGCTGGGGAGATGGCTGGGGGGGCAGGGGGAAGGTCTGCAGCACTGCACCCTCTCAAGGTCTGTGGCACTGCACCCTCTCCAGGACTGCAGCACTGCACCCTCTCCAGGTCTGCAACACTGCACCCTCTCCAGGACTGCAGCACTGAATCCTCTCCAGGACTGCAGCACTGAATCCTCTCCAGGTCTGC
This sequence comes from Hypocryptadius cinnamomeus, assembly GCA_013400635.1. Classification (NCBI taxonomy): domain Eukaryota; kingdom Metazoa; phylum Chordata; class Aves; order Passeriformes; family Zosteropidae; genus Hypocryptadius; species Hypocryptadius cinnamomeus. Next base: position 27,588 of record VYZP01001047.1, read on the forward strand.
AGCACTGCATCTTCTCCAGGTCTGCAGCACTGCATCCTCTCCAGGACTGCAACACTGCACCCTCTCCAGGACTGCAGCGCTGCACCCTCTCCAGGTCTGCAGCACTGCACCCTCTCCACGACTGCAGCACTGCACCCTCTCCACGACTGCAGCACTGCATCCTCTCCACGACTGCAGCGCTGCATCCTCTCCAGGTCTGCAGCACTGCACCCTCTCCAGGTCTGCAGCACTGCATCCTCTCCAGGACTGCAGCATTGCATCCTCTCCAGGTCTGCAGCACTGCACCCTCTCGAAGTTAAGCCTCTTGGTGCTGCCAGCCCTTGCTCCCCACCCAGTGAAGCGCTGCCAGGGCTGTGTGGTCACACAGACCCAAGGGTATGCTCATCTGGTCTCAGCAGCAGGAAAAAGGCTAAAAGTTTTTCCTCTCTTCCCCACTGAATTAATTCTTGGTATGTGAAGTACTTCCTTCACAAAGAGAGTAAACTGTTTAAATGCCTGAAAGGCTGAAGCCTGATGTGGGCACAAGATGCTTTTTTTCTTATTATCTGAGGTTGGCAGACATGTATTTACAGATGAATCAACTCATTTTCCTGGGCAGAGAGACAAATCAAATCCCTAGAGCTTCATACCACGAGAAATGCTTTGGAATGTATTCCAAGCAGTCCTTTATAAAATAACAATGCAGTTTTGAGCCAGCAGCTACTCATCAAAATATTGATCCTTTCCTGGCATAACAACGTCTTGTTTAGATGATGACATAATGTTTCCAGTAGAGCCAAGGGCACCTCAGCCCCTCTACAGACATGCTTGAGCACACTGAAAAGAGCAATGAGATGCAGTGATGCATCTCATTGCTCAGATTGCATCATCATCAGAGATGCAGTGATGAATAGCTCTTTGCCTTCAAGAAAGGAGAACTTGAATGCAAACAAGGATTTATTAACATATATGTTTGTTTCCCATTTTGACATGAGTGGAAACAAAAGTACAAGCTTCAACCTTATAAATACAACAGAAAATTTCCAAAGCTAAGTTAGATACTGAAAGATTACAAAACAGCAAGGGTGTTAGGAAAAATGACCAAATTCAAAGCCTACTAAAAGCAGTTTTATACTAGATCCATCATTTCGAAAAACTGGATGAAAACTGACCGGTATTTCTCTGCCATAATAATTTTCTCATTAACTTTACTGGTTTTCAGCATACTGCCAACTATTAGCAATGAAATAAAGCGGACATTTTCTTCTATTGTGCAGTGTGAAAGCGAGAAAATTGGGATACCATAAAAAATGCATATAGCTGCTGCTGTGGTGATTTATTCCTTTGCTGTTCCCATATATTCATACTTCAACTGGGTAATTATTTAAGAACTACGAAGAAATTGCCTGTTACTGTTTCCAAAGGAAAAGGTTCCAAGACAGACCCCCCTTCCCATAAGCTATATTAGAGAAGGTGCCAACTCTCCTGACTTCTCAGTGAGGAGAGACAGAGCAAATTTGCAGACAGAAGTTTAGATTTTAGTTGGACTAAACCTATGCAGAGCCACGTGGCCTCCTTTCTTCACTACACAAACATAGGAAAGTTTATTTTGAGACTTTAGATGCAGCAATTTAAATAAGTTTGTTCCATTAAATTTCCTTTTGCCAGAAAGATGAAAAGTCCACTATTCTTGGTGACATTCTAACAAAACCACATTTTAATTTGATTTCTAAATAAGAGTAAGCATCTGTATCTAATATGCATTCATATATATACATATGCCATATCTAAAACAATATAATACTGTCAAGAGTTTAATTCAGCCAAAGAGAATTTCTTGAATAATACCAAGAAATTAAAAACAGAATAGCTTTGAGAGCAATACATAGGTTCTGCAGCCCAAGGGATGGTTATGATCATCTCCTCTGATTTTCTGCACAAAGAACATAGATTTTTCACACAGTAAAAACCTCAGTCAGGAGTGATGAATTATAGCTAAAGCATAGCATAGTTTTCAGCAATATAACTAAAACTAATAACACTTCCTCCAGAATCACTTTCCAACTACTTCATGTTATGGTTCTGCTACATTCTGGAGTAGTGATTGCCATTATCATTACTTGAAACTTTTCATTTTTCCCACAAGTGATTTTGAATTTTTAGAGCATTAGTAAAAATGCTGGTTAGCATTGACTGAGAACTGGTACAAACAGAAGAGCGTCACATGCAAATTTATATAAGTCATAGACAACAAAGGTGGTGTGGGTTCAGACAGACAGTCATAATAATTACAGTGTTATTAATAGGGGAACAAAAATACAGTATGACATGAGCTTTTTTTTTTTTAGGGTTTGTAAAATAATAGTCAAAGCTTTGTCTGGTAGAAATCTCTTTGTTCTTCCCTGAGCTACATTAACTAGTACAGTGTAAGACACAATCTCCTTAAGCAAGTCTTTCCTCTCATAAAACAAAACCAAGAAGGAAAAACCACAGAAGTTTTCAGACTTCATTAGTATTTCAATTTTGTTTCTGTTCTATGGGCCGTGGCCGAGTTTCAGTGTTGAAGAGATCTTTGAAAAATTACACATTTAAGGTATTTATTTGCTCTGGTTACTTGTGAAATCTTGTTTTAATGACAATGCGTACTAGAATTACTACCACTATTCTTCAAGATTTCAGTAGAAGAGATTAAACCTTTGAGCTCTTTCAATTTAAAATGGCTTTAACTTCTGAGAGCTTTCTGTGATTACCTTATCAAAACTTAGGGACTCTCTGGTGGTTTTACATCAGTATTTTCAGTTCATTTCTTTCACTAAGGTTGCCAGTCCTGAAACAACTGTCAAGACCATTCAAGCAAAATTGCAAATTTTCATTTCAAGGTTTAGAAGCTAGGCTGTTCTCTTTTATTACTTTACAACATGATGCTACATGCTGTGTTATACCAGAAAGTGATAAGAATAGACAAATGCTTAAATCTTGCTTTTTAGTCTGAGTTTTCTTTTTTTCACTTAGCTGAAAACTGTCTGCTATTCCTACCTACTTCTCAAAAGCAACAAGATCTAAAAAGAAAAAAATTGCAGGTTTTGATATTTTTTCCCCCAACAGTATTAAATATGGGAGAGCATTTATCATCTTCAGCTAAAGACTACTTTGCAAATTCAACTCACTAACAGAATATACCTCTTGGATAAGGAGCAGCAACACCCAAAAGCAAATGTATAAAATACTTTGTTACATTTATCATATATTTTCACCCAAAAATCTGTAGCTACTCCCATTTTCTTTGCACTATAATTTTGCTTATGTCTCCTTCACTGAGCTCTCAACCTCTCTGCTACTAAATCCTAAGCCTTGCCAACACTCTCACTAGAAAAATGGGCAGCTCAGCAACAGCATTACCCCAGGAGCACTCAGTAATTCTTTTCTACTGAAAGTCATGCTGGAAAGACTCTGTTACTGGGACTCCAACTGCATTATCTTCATTACACTCATTGCTCATGTTTATATTTGCTCTCCAACAAAAGCATACACAAACCACAAAACCAGCAATAAATATTCAATAACAGCCAGTTCATGAGACCTGATACAAACTTATCTCTTAAGTAGCAAAGTCCATTCCTCTTTCAGAAGAAAAAACCATGGCTTTGATACAACTTACTTGAATTGAATAACAACTATAAGGTATTACACTGAAGATACTTCTGGGAATGATATCTATTCAATACACTGTAAGGCCAGCTGTAATTTTTTTTATTTTATCTGGGATTTTTCATTTACCTTACACTACCTGAACTTACTCTACCACTAATCCTTTTTTAAAGAAATTGCATTAATAGGATTTTAATGCTGAAAATATGTGGAACACTAAGAAAGACAGGAATAAGACTCTTTTCAGTTCAAGTGTACATTTCAAGTGCTATGCAGAGAAACCCTGAAATGGGATTAAAAAACAAACAGTGAAACTTAATTACCTTCTAATACACATTTGGATCAATGAGAAATTAATTGAGAGATAAATTGAGTCAAATAGCATGGTAAAGGCTTTGCTATCTTCAAGAAACACCAACAAAAATGAATCCCTCCCATAGACACAAATTATATGAAAAATGCACTAACAGGGGCTTTGATGCATGAAAAGAGATGTCAGTGGTAGACTTAGATACAGATGTCCAAGAAAAAAACATAAAAGCACTGGTGATGAAGCTGGATAGTCAAAGACAAGACAAGAGAAAAAAAATCCCCAAGCCCCAAAACCCAAATCCTGCAGCTGTCAGTCATTAATATTGTGAGGTAACAAATGTGTGCTCTCAAGATAAATGATAGATGTCAATTAACACACAGATTAATGCATTGTAACACCTGAAAATATCTGCTGAAGATAATCCATTGAAATGTCTGTGTATCATCATGTCTCCATTCTTCTTAGATATGCATGAGGAGTTAAAGATTTACTTCTAAAGAGCTTTTCTTGACCAAAACAAGGAAGGGACCAAAGACATGATTGATGCTACTGGCATGCCAAATGCAACGCCTCCAAGCTGAATACATCTGGGAACAATGGACCAAATACAAAAAGAAAGACTGACTGTCCAGAGAACAAACTAAAATGACGTAAAAGTAAATAATGCTGATAAATACTTCTGTGTCTGCTGTTTTTCCTGAAATTGAGATTAAGTTGTCCATTAGAAGAAAAACAACCAAAACAGAGTGGTTGAACCAAAGCACCTAAGGTTGCTGTTGAATTCCTTCTTAAAGTTACAAACCACTTTGTTTCAGGTACTTTCTCAAAAAAATTTCTATAATACAAACTGTGAAAAGAAGAAAAAAAGTGAGGCACATAGTAAGTAAGATGAGTATGGCTCATGTTTAAAACAGAAACCCAAGGGTTCTGAGAGCCCTGCTCACTCTCATATTACATGCCCAAATCTAGTTTTGCACCCAAGTCCATTACAGATGATTCTTAAGGAAAAAACCAAACCTATTTGTAGATTCAGAAAAGCTCCAGACACACATTTTTTGCATTGTTCTCGTACATGCCCAGTTTTTATCTTAAAGCAATAGCTTTGCTACTTGTTATGATTTGGCATAAAAATAAGAAAAGAAACTGCCTTCTCCTACTGATCTTAGAGAAATGGTACTGACTATCTCCTCATCAAATCACAGTACTAAGCAGGTCTTCTGGCATTTCTAAAGCTCTCCCAATATCTCGAGACCTTTTAACTTCAAGAAACAAACTAATGGTCCAATGGCTTTGCTTTTTACCTTGTTCTGATAGTAAGCTGAACATGAAATTCAGAAACTGACATGAACATATACTATCATATCTTTTTGGACCAAGTACCAAGTACTGTACTCTCTGGGATTGTTTTCTACACAAGAATAACTGTTGTCTTCCTCCCTCCAAGTCTACCTGAATTCTGATTTTGCTTGGTAACTTCACTCCATTTGCTCAATTTTACTTTCAAGAACTGTTTCTTCCATGATATTCACAATAAAGTACATGGAGACAATGGCTTGGTAGAAAGGCATGCCCATGGCCCAGACGAAAGAGGGACCAACAACCATAAAAAGCCTTGTGTGTTTCAGAAGAACTCCGCTAGTTTGTTGGAGCAGTAAAAAGTGCATAAAATAATGCTTCAGCATGGAAGTGTCTAATTTGAATTCACTTTAATTTTTGTTCCTTATTGACTAAAGCAAACAGGAAAAAAATACATGTAGAGACATATGGCCTGGTCAGCTTGTAGAGTGAGTTTAAGCCACACCTCACAGTTGCAGCATATTGCTGACACAGCAGTGTAAGGATCAGCATGAAAAAGCACTCCCCAGCTTATGCAACTTTATCTGCAAATCCTCCTGGTCTGAGTGCAGCTAAGTTAGCAGAGGAGTGCTATTGTCAGCTTAGCTAACTATGTTTAGCACCAATCTATACTCTCACATCTGTTGGCAGAAAACTTACTTTCCCAAGACACCACTGCCCCTCCACAGAGGAGTCTATCTGTGTAACCACACCAGCACAGCAGAAAGCTTTCCAGAACACCAGCTAAAACCCAACCTGGATGTCCACCTGGATGCACAGCTCACCAGCTATCACACTAAATAAACATCTCAGTGCCTACATTGTTCAAAACACTGCTAGTGCAAGCTACAACACTCCTAATTTTGGTCAGTCAAGAGCACGGCTACATGTGTGCATTCTAAAATATACAGAAACTTCCTCAGCACCCTCAGTAAGAGTCACCAATGGTATGCAGTTACCTGATTCTGAAAAATGTTCAAGTTAAAAGGAACTCAAAGCAGAAAAAAAAAAAAAAAAAAACCCAAAAAAAAATTTCAAAAGGGAAAAAAAAAAGGAGAAAAAGGAATAAGTCTACAAAACACCCTGTAGCCTAATACATTATTTGACCATACTGGCAAAAGACCACTTCCTAACTATAAATTCTTGCATACAACTCTTCATGAAAGAAAACAAATACTACAGTAGATCTTTTAATATTTTTTATTATATATTACGGCAGTCCCCATGAGGCAAAGCCTAGTTAATACAGCTGTGCAGATTTGAAATAGCTGGTTTGGATGTTTGGGTGCTCTTGAGGACTGTGCTCACCAGCTGCAGCAGGCGAGTCCCAGCAGTGACTGCAGTGTTGTTGCACTCCTTGAATGTCAGCACCTGGACACTGGCAGTTCTCCTCAAACATAAAGAGGCTGGCAGTGGAACCCGTGCACACCCTGAGCTGTCCATGTCACATTTCTGTAAAGTTAAGCAGTAACACTGCTAAAATACATGCTCAGACCAAATTCTCCTTCCATAGCTGTGAACTTACCTTCCTGTGATACTCAATTAGTACCATTTGATAAGTTCTCTTCAAGGACACACTCTTTGTGGCCAGATCAGCTTGAGTGGTGGGCGTGAAGAATTGCACCTAATTTACCTGATGAGGTCTTGAAAGGTTTCTCCTTCCAAATCCCTTGCATCTCCAGAACCTTGGTAACACAGGTTTGTGCCAGGGATAAAACAACACTCAGGTTAAGGAGAAAATATAAAAATGAATGGGAAGGGAATAAAAACAGTATCCTTGCCTTCTTGAAAGTCGGGAAGGGAATAAAAACAGTATCCTTGCCTTCTTGAAAGTCAACAGCCAGCTTGGTAGGACTTCAGTGCACAGGTCTAAAACTGGCAGCAGCCCTTCGCAGCAGCAGAGGAGGGCACTCACAGTTCTTGATACAAACATAGCCCCATTTGCAAGTCAGATTTATTCATGGAACAATCCATGCAACAGCCAATTGTTTCCAGCACAAAATTCTGAACCACATAAAAAACTTAGGCACAAGGTAACATATACTTAATATAATGAAATATGAATCATACAGTTAACCTTGTACTGACTTGATTATGTAACTCAGCAAAACCTCCACTGCTAAAACGAACCAGAAGTTCTACATGGCTGCACCAGACTGACACAAAAATGAAATGGTGTCACTTCAGGATTCAGGTCAACTGTCATAAGGATCACAGACGGCTCGGCTATCCAGGCTGAATCTATGTTTCTCTTTGATAAATATCAACAATGAACAAATAAAAATAACTGAAACACAGTTTTAACATCCATCTTAATGCTAATAATGGAATGTATGTTTTATGGATTTATCATTTTTTTGACTGTTACAAGAGAAACACCTCATTTTTGTATTCTTGCAGCAACAAGTATAATTTAAATTTATCTAGCTACAACCAAGCAAAGTTCCAGTCATGACTTTGCAGGTTTCATCTCACTTTAGCTAACAGACATAGATCATATTATTTTTCTTGTGTATTCCATTAATGCTGATGATACGTAAGGTCCAGGATGTCTAAGATGAATCCTACTTAAAGGACACAAATAGAGAAGGTGATACTTCCTACAGCATACATATCTATAAAAGACATTGAAATGACAGCTTTCACCTGTGGACAGTTATCTAGCAAGATCTGTGAAACATTTCATTTTTGTCAGTTTTTAGAAGGCAACTGCTAAAGTAAATCCCAAAGCAGAAGGAAAACTTTTTTTCCCCAATTCTTAAGAAGTAACTTACATATGAAATACATACTAAAGAACAAAGGTTGCACTGCAGATCAGCTCTTGTACTATATGCCAGTTTTTGGGCTTAATTGTGGCAGAATGTTCCCAGAACAATTGTTGACATGTTAAATTATATGCTAAATTGCATTGAGATGCAGCAAAAAATCCTGTAACTCAGCACTGGTTTCTAGAAGCCATAGTTGAAAGAATAACATAAAACCATATTTATTTTCTTGGCAGAAGTGATGCATCCTTGTGAAGTGATGAATTGCTGGGAAATGTACAGATACATATAAACCCCCCCAGTCTTGTACCATCTCAAAGCCTTAAATGAAGTGGGTACAATGATTGGAGAACTTTCAAACACAGAAAGCTTAAAGTCCCCCCGGCTCCTCCCACCCCCCCAGCTGCGTTAATAATTGGAAATAAATGTAAAAAGATAAAAGTAGAAAAAACCTGATGGATTTTGTTATAAACCGATGCCCACCCATCTTCAGTTACTATCACCATCCATTTACAAGGCAAGTTTTGCACGTCTAGGGACTACTCTGAGGAATTGCTCTGTACGGTTCAATCAAAGAGGACAAAAGTCCAAAAACGCTACAGTCGGAGAGCCGCGAAGCAATTCCTGAGCTACAGGAAAGCTTTGGCCGAGGAACGGCCGAGGAACACCCCGGGAACGCCCCGGGAACAGCCGTGACGGGGCACCGGGCCCGGGGCCGCCCCCGCCCGCCCCCAGCATCGCCTCGCTGCGATTGGCCCGACCGGGCACACCCGGCAGCAACCTCACTTCTGGTTGGCTCAAACTTCCGGGCCGCTTCGGGGAGCCAATAAGGCGCGGGGTTGTTTTGCTGTCCGAAGATGGCGGCGCTCAGTGGTGCTTTTGTGGAAGGGAATGGCGGGGAGTGAAGCCTGAGGAAGCGGGCCGGGGCCGCGGGCCCGGAGGGGGATGAGGTGACGCCGCTATGGCGAGCGACGGGGGCAGGAAGCAGTTCTGGAAGCGGAGCGGCGCGAAGGTGCCGGGCAGGTGAGAGGAGCCGCGGGAGATCGGTGTCGCCGGCCCCTGGACGGTGCCGGGCCGGGGGAGCGTCTGTGCCCGTCCGGCTCCGCTGTGGCCCCAACACCGCGTTCCTGCCCCCGCGGCCGCCCAGCACAACGGGACCTCGCGGGTCCTCGAGTCTCCGCCGCAGGGACCGGGCCCGGTCGGTCACTGCTCGGACGCGGGTCCCTTGTTAGCTCAGTGCTCGGAGCCTTCCGGCGCTGGGCGCCTCCAGTTGTCTGGTGGAGATGGCTGGTGGTCAGTCAGCGTTGGTTGTAACTTGTGTCAGAAAGGTTTTTAAATAATTATCTGAATGTGCCTTCCCAGCCTGGCATCTGTTGAAGAAGTTAACGTGATCTTGGGAATGTGTTCGCCGGGAGATTTTGAGTGGGAGAACGTGTTTGTAGCTCTCAGCAGTGCCAAGTTAGGATGTTTTGAAACTTGATACAAGTTATGAAATTTTTGAAATACTTTGTAGGAAACTGTATTTTCTAGGCATAGAGAAATGTTTCTGCTACGTATTTCAGAACACTGTCAGTTTCTCAACTTTCTTCTGAAGCGTGAACAGCAGAGCAGTCGTTGTATTGGTGCAAAGAGCTACACGCATATTCTCCCATTCAAGATTTTCCAGGGAATAGATCCCCGAAGTCCCATTAACTCTTTTGACTGTTACATCAGGGTGGAAATACATGTTCAGATTATTGTTTAGCAATAGTATTCTCTGGTCTTATCCTTAACTGGTTCTCACAGTACAGTTTTCTTTGTTCTTTTTGTAAGAATGATGTGTACTTGTGGTTCTCAGAGAAGAGTAACTCTGTATTTTATATTATGTGAATTCAGCAACATAGTCCTGCTCATCATTTACCTTCTTATATTTTCAGTTACCCATAAGCACTAGCTTGGAGTGCTTTTGTTTCTTTAGCTACAAACTAACTTTTTCAGTCCAACTGTTGTCCTTCTTCTAATATGTTTTCTTTGTAACTTTGCTGAATCTCTTGAGGGTGAAACACTTCTTGCCTTCCTCCCTTGCACAGGATCTATAAATAGTTGCAGTTAATTTGCAGGCAACTGCAGGTTTGTGGAAAAACAAGGACACTGTAGAGAATGTGCTTTTGATTTTAATTTGTTTTTTTCATGGTATGGAGAGGACTGTTGCTTTCTGTTTGAGTGGATTTGCATGGCAGATATTCACAGAGTGGTGTAAGAAAAAGGCACGTGCTGTGTGTATGGAAATGGACAGTGACACCTGACCCTCATGTGAGTGTAGGGCAGGGATGTACCTGGAGAGGGTGCCATATGGTTCTCTGGAAAAGCTGGTGGGGAATTGATTTCCATGGACTCACTTAAAAATCATTAAGAGTTTTGATAAACCACCACTTTCAGTCACCCCTAGGGCTAATTTCACTGATGTTAATGCTGTACCTGTTGTGAAAGTCTAAGCCTCTCTAAAAATCTGTTTTGACTGCAGTGTTTTTGGCTTGGTTCTGTCTCAGGTTTACTAAGCTTGGACTTACTTATCCTTATGGTCTGGAGATGGTTGTTGGTATGTCAGGAGGGCATGTTTGTTCTATGTGGTTTTTGTTACACGTTAGGCTAGTTGTTAATGTTGCACATGATTTATTTCTCTTACAATTAGAGAGTTCTGTTGTAATAATTTCGAGTATGAAGCCACATGTAAGTCTTGATATGTCTTCTGTGGCATTTTTTTACTTACAAAACAGTTTTATACCCAATAACTGGGAGATAATGAACTTCTAGTTTGTAGAGAGTTTTGGTTTTCACACAGTGACGTGCTATTTTGTAATGTTAGAGGCTAGTGAGTAAGTCTGTCTTTGGAAGCTTGTTTCAAAGCATTCTTTTAGGACTCCTATGGCTTTTATTCTTTAACCTGTCACCTGCATTTTTCTGTAGCTTTGTGATCCTTGTCCTTTAATAATGGTTAAGAACTGTCTGGTTGGATTTCAGGTGACAAGGGTATGTAGAAAATTAAATCTCTATAGATATTTCTTTGAGAATTTTTAATTTTTTGCAGGAGATAAATGATAAATCTGGGAAGAGAATTTTCACAGATTCTTACTGCAGAGTCTAAGTTATTTCTTATTTTAGTTCCTGTTTAGAAAAATAAAATAGCCTAGAATAGCTTTAGCTTAGGTCTCACAGAGTTCCTGTTTAGCAAATCTATGATTTTTATTAAATTACTTCTCGGTATGCACATCAATTGCAGCTTCATTATTTTTAGTTTTTGAAACAGACAACTGTTGGAACATTTCAGTTCTGTTTATTATTGACTGTTTAATACACAGAAACTCTACAAATACTTATTATTTTTGTGATAACTGTCTTTGTTTTCCTTTAGTATTCAACATGTGTACGGAGCTCAGCATCCACCTTTTGACCCATTGTTGCATGGAACGTGAGTTAACCTTATATTTAAATATTCTAAGTATTTTGTGTCTCCTCTGTCTTCTCTATTTTTTTTCCCCCTGTTGGCTGTAAAGTTTATTGTTAATCTTCCCTTTTCAATTTTTGTCATAATCTTGACTTCTCTGTTTTGACTTCTCCTTTGTGACTTCCTGGTGGTTACCACATTTGCAGGAACAAATCAGCTCTTTCAGATCTTAACTAACATAGATTGCCAACTGTTACTATTTATTTTTAATGCCTTATACATGGGAAATTGTGGTAAAGTAAAAAAACAGTGTTGCAAAGACAAGTATTTGGTTGGAAGGACGTCATGCTTCTACTAAATTTTTTCAAGTCCTGGTTTCAGATAGAACAAGAAGTAAACATTCTAGTTAATTTTCAGATGATGCAGAGTTGGAGGCAGTTGAAGTGTGTGATCCTAAGGGTGAAATTAAAAGAAATGAGATTAATTGGCTCAAAATACGGAGGTGTAGGGTTCCAGTAACAAAAGCTGGAAGCTTACTGCTTGAAGTGACAGAACTAGAGAAAGACCTTGCTGTTTTAGACAGTGATGACAAGTCAGGTGAAAGTGTAAGTGTTGTAGCACCTGTTAGGGAAGAGACTCCCTGTAGGACATAACTGAAACATTATAACTGATACTGTATGAGAACTGGGTAAGAATTTTTTCTGATTTGCAGCTCTGCCTGCCTTGTCTTAAACAGAAAAAAGAGAAACTAGCCCAGGGGGAGAGAGAGAGGGGTCAGAAATGAACTCAAGAACCATCTTGATGCTATTCTGTCTAAGATGACCCTGCTTGAGTAGGGAATTTGGGCCAGATGACCCTCTGTGATCCCTTCCCATCTTACCCATTCTGTGAAAGCACAATTAAATTAATGGCAGTAACTTCTTTATTTTTTGGGAACAGACTAAGAAACCCTCTCAGAGGGAGACGTGATTGCTCTGCATTACTGTAAGTGAGGACAAGTTCCAGGCTAGGGAGGGATACTTGGTTCATATCTCATGCTGCGTGTTGACAGCGGGGCAAAAGGTTGGGAGCTGATCAGGGTCCACTCAGACTAGTAACTAGAAGAAATGTCTTTCCTCTGAGAAGAGCAAAGTTCTGAAGGAAATCCGTGCTGGCATGCCTGGATGGGGAGGAATGATAGATTTAATGAGTTTTAAGGTGAGACTTGGTTTGTTTATGACAGTGATTGTGTTGCATGATTGCTTATGATGACTTAGGAGTAGACCATGACTTGGTTGCAGCTCCTGTGCTGTAATGCAGCAATTGCATTGAAAGGGCTGAAATCTACAGAAATGGATGAAGCAAGAGCAGTGCAGTGTGCCCTATTTTATAAGCTATTCTAGTAGTAATCCTTTCATGTGATTTTAGGGCTGGTCTTTTTTTTTGTTTGTTTGTTTTTTTGTTTGGGTTTTATTTTCTTAAGAAAAGGGAAGGAAAGATTTGTTTCACTTCTATTAAAAGCAACAAAGTATCAGTTTTTACAGCCCTTTTTTTTTCAGATTTCTTTAGCTGTATGTTACTGTGGGTGGATGTAGTGGCAACATGAGTGGAGAGAGATAAATGTTTGCTACCTATATAGTGTCAATTATGAGCTTTCAGGGTTTGATCCTACCCAGAGTGTTTTGCTTCTTTACTACTTTTCTAAATAGTGCTTATTTGTTTTTGAACAGCTTGATAAAACCAGGTTCAAAGCCACCTACAACTCCAGTGAAATTGAAGAAAGTCAGCACCTTCCAAGAATTTGAAAGTAACACAAGTGATGCTTGGGATCTTGGAGATGATGATGATGAACTCTTAGCAATAGCTGCTGAAAACTTAAATACAGAAGTGGTCATGGAAACAGCTCACAAAGTAATTCAGAATCACAGCAAGCTACAAGAACAGCATAAATTTCAGGAAGAACATCTACAGGAAGAAAAACAAGAGGAATTTGCACAGCTGACTTCAGTTGCATGTGGTGATAATAGGCTTGTTAAATCAGTCAGTGAAGGTCATACATCAAGTTCATTAGGTATGTTGAAAAGTGGAAAAGATCTTGGAAGTTAAAAGATGAGAGCTACCATATTTGTCCCTGTAAGACTGTAAACCCTTCCCAGTCCTTTATTAATATTGCAGGAAAATACTCTTTATCACTAGTGATCTATTTGAGAGGAAGACTGCATGCCTTACGAAATTGTAATGCATGTGTGTGAGGGAAGGATAACTAAGCTTTTTTTGTTTTCACTATTTGTTTTTTGCTGTTGTGAAAAATGATAAATAAATTGTAATTAAAACATAAATATAATTAAAATATATTGAAAAGCAGGCAAAAATCATGCAGGTGGACTGGGAGATTCATGTGATCTTTTCTATGGTTTTATATAAGCTTTCAATTGCAATAATTTCAAGATTTCTCAGTGGTTTTTATTTGTGTTTTTTTTTTTTTAAGAATGTTAGGGAGAATGAAAACAGCTTTTAGTAGCACAGCTTTTAAACATCCATGAGCCTTGCTGTTAATATGATCTCTGATATATTTTAATTAATTAATTTAATACTGCTTCAAAGAGAAATGCTCCTTCTGCTAAATCCAAGTAATTTGAAGTCCAAATTTCTGCTATACTTGAGTTTGCATTTTTCAAAAACAGAATTCTGTTTTAAATTTACAAATTAAATTCAACTGATTAGCAGCCTTCTCACTAGCCGAGGCTAACTGCTATACTTTTTCCTTTCAGATAATGCTAGTGAAAATTCTTCCATGCAGAGATCACAGTCACTTCCACAAACTTCCATACCTCCCTTGACAAGTGGAATGGCAGACTACAACACCTCAGTTACTCCTGCGTTGACTGAGAGAGAAGCATCTCGACTAGACAAATTTAAGCAGCTACTTGCTGGCCCAAATACAGATCTTGGTGAGTGTTTTTCATAGGACCTGTGAATTACATCTAAATTATTCTTAAACTATAGAATTTTCCTGTTTGATATACTGTCCTGCCATATGGTTTGTTTAGGATCTAATCCTTTCAACATTGAAATTTGATCTTACAAAAGAAAGAATGAAATGGAAAGTTTGTAGTACTCCTGCTTTTAATAAGTGATTTGCATACATCCTGCTAATATATGTAGGGTGTTTGATGGGTTCTTGTTCTTTCTCACATTATTTCTTCCTACCAGACTAATCTCTGTAGAAAAAACCCCAAAGTATAATTAGCTGTGTTTATTGTTAATGTCTGATAATGGAACAACTTGGTATATAAATGTGATTTTCATGCTTGGAAATAAATAGTGGAAAACAATGAGGTGTGTAAGTGTTACTGCTTGTCTACTCTGTGAGCCTTCTTCATGTTCACAGGCTGATACAGTAGTTCTGTGTCTCATCTGTGAATGCTGACAACAAGTCAATGGCAAAACAAATGTATTGTCAGATAACTTGACTGTTCCCTTTGTTTACTGGATTTTAGCTGCTGAATAGTCAATACAAGTGCCAAGAGGGTATCACAGAATCAAATGGCTTTGTATCCCAAGTGAAAATCTGAAGCAGGATTAGTACACTCCATTTGGAGAACTTGGTGATTAGGAGTTGAGGGCAAAATAATGAATAAAGAAAATGTCTTTGAGGTAGACTATTCTGGAAGATATCTCCAGGAAACTTACAGAAAGAAGTAGAAATTGCATGTTTACTCTTCTTGAATTGATGCTCTTCTGCCTGGTCATTGTCATGAGGCATCTTCAGTATAATACAGTCCAAGTTGTAGTATTTATTTATTTATTTTTTCCATGCTGTTTCTTATTGTCAAATTGATGCTGAGAAAGTACAATTATGGAAACTATAGTAACTGCATGAGACTGAGCATTTCAGTGAGTTATAGGACATTGTTATGGAATGCAACTGTGAATAAAGGGAGTTGTTAAAACATATTTTACATAAACTTGAAAATGGTAATCAAATATTGCTTTTTAGCCCTTTGATCTAACAGATGTTATGACCTTTGTGATTGTGACTGACGTGAAAACTCATAGCTTCAGAATGTTGTGACAGTAGAAATCTTTGTTACATAAGGTTGCAAAATCAGAGGAAAGACAGAATTCAGTTTAAACCTATCCATTTCACTTTTGCTGTCTATTTAGTTTAGAATACTTTATGAGGAAATCAGATTTATATATTAAAGTTAAATAATTTTGGAAGAAAATTTCCACTCTTATTAGGAGTGCAGTCACCCTGTCTGTGGTGAACTTAGTTGATGCTATTTAAACAAACTATATATATATATATATATATAGCTCTTGAACTTGATGAATCTCACACTGAAATATATATAGGAAAGTGAAATATGAATATGCTTTCTTGATATTAAAGTGTGAAAAATATCTAGTAAGCCCTCGTACAAACCACTAAATAATGCCTTTTCTACATCTTTTTATAGGAAGCTTGTTCTTTCTCTTGCTGTACAAAGTGATAAGTACAGTTTGAAGTTGTGTGAATAGAATTTTATACCCTATTTTGATGTCTTTTGATGCGAATATTTTGACTTTTGTATCTGGAATACTTCCAATAGCACATCAATCTGTATCTATCTATCTACAGGTAATACATTATACTTTTAGTGAAAGAAATGAACTTGTTATTCATGACATGCAAGCTCTTGATGATCATGAAGCTCTTAGGAGTAGATCATATATGATAGTAGTGGTTGGACTGAATTCTTGGTGTCTGTTAGGGAAAGTGTGTGTGCACATATATACATATGCAAACATGTATATGCTTATTGCTGTATGCACAATTCATCAGAATCTGTGTGTGCATGTCTATATGCATTTTTAATGTATGCATTTTTGGAAGATGTTTGGTTTGGTTCTGTGCTACAGTGAAGATTATGTTTAAAAAGTATTCTTGATTTATAATGACAGCAGTAGCCTGGGAAAGTGTTACAGGTTGTGTGTGGTGAACTTTTTAATTTGTTGTTGTGGTGGTTTTTGTGGTGTTTTTTTTTTTTTTTTTTTTTTTTGGTGTNNNGGTGGTGTTTTTTTTTTTTTTTCCCCCTGTTTTTCTTCAGAGCAATACTGGAAATGTACTAAGGTAGAAACTAGGCAATAGGCTCCAAGCTAAAATTTGTGGTGAGTAATATAGGGATAGGTGGCTGTTCTGTTGCAGATGGCTTATTCTGTCTGTGAGTGTGTGGGGTGACGTGGTGTGTGTGAGTCTGTTTTGTGTTAGAGCCACAAATAGTTGGGCTTCGTTTGTCACAATGAATTAAATTAGTAAGACATGGAGACATTTTTGTAAATATTTATTTTCATTTCTGCAAGTATTAGGCTTGGTTTTGCTTGGAAGTAGAAGTAACAAAAGTAAATGATTTCTATTGTTTTCTTGGTATAGTTTTGCATATTGTTGAAATAGATTATGTAACAAGTTTTTACTTTTATTTTGCTTTGAAAATTAATTTGTGGAACTGTAGCCATTTCATGCACATATTCTGTTATCATAACAAGAGAAATCAACATTGAATATGAATACACAGTAATGCAAATTACCTTCAAATCCTTTGAATCACACTTCAATAATCATTATACTATAAAGATAGTGTAAAATGCAATTTTAGTTGTGTATGCCAGCTAGAGGTGTGAAGGAGTGTTTTCACAAGAAAAATATCAAAAAGATGAATTATGTGTATAAATTTGGAAGTGAAGGTTATTTTAGTCATTGGAAACCTCTAACACGTTTTGGAATTGGGTTTGGTCCACAGGCTGGCTACTTTGAACTTGTGGAAAGAGGTAGTTACTGCAAGATGTGGGCTGGTAGAAGGAGCCTATTGCAAGAAGCAGTTTGGTTGGACGGGGGCTTGAGGAGTG
>VYZP01001050.1:5253-24430 GCA_013400635.1 Hypocryptadius cinnamomeus
AAAAAAAAAAAAAAGCCTTTTGTTTCCTCCTCAGGGTTTTTTCTTCCTCTACAAGTCCAGTCAGTAGAGCTGCTGTCTGTGCGGTCATCTCATGGCAAGGAGGAAAGAAACACATGGAAAGCACACCTGACACCTGTGCCCTTGTAATCAAAACTTGGTACTCAGTTCCCTACGACCAGATCAAACTCGGAGAGAAGCAGAAGTATTGGCAAACCTCCTCGGACACCTCCGAGGTTTAGACATGACCTCTCCCGAGCCTTTCCCGTCACGGAATCGCACTTCTACAGGGATACAGGCAGCTTCAGGCTGCACAGCTCGGTAGCTGCTGCTTCATCATCTCTGCACTCCTTGACTCTATTCCCTTATGCCAAGAGATCCGTGCGTCCCAGAAAAGGAACAACTCTGATTTTTCAACACCTGGGGACCCCTCACTAGGAGGGATTTTAAGGGAGTCTGTACTTACTTGCCTGTGCATTGTCATCTTGTGTTTGTGTGTGTCTGTCAGCCATGGCAGAGCAGCAGCCCAGCCTCCCACCCTTCCCAAGGGAAAAAGACACTAATACTGAGCCACAGGGAAGCAGTCTGCTTTTATGAGCTGCAGGCAGCCCTTCCACAAGAACAGGGTAATGAGACACGCGAATCAGTGCATTCCAAGCTGAGAAACCCAGAGCCTGATAAATCAGGCATGCACACTTCCCAGCAAGAGCAGTTCTGTGTACAAGCGCAGGGGCTTTTTTCTCACCACAGAACAGGTGCAGATGTATTTATAAATGCTCCTGTCCACCTTTTGTAGAAAAAAACACAGGTCAAGCAGATATTCAAATTAGCTGAAACAGAGTGGGGTGCTTTACTCACTTTTTGGTGATTCATTTGGATCCTGATCCATCTGTTGGCAAACAGGTCTCAAATTTAACTTTCCGACACAGTCGGCCTCTTCACATGGTCACCTCTGGATCAAAACTTCCTTGAACCAACACAGAGTGTTGTTTTTGCCTCAGAGTGCTTTTCCAATTCTCTCCCTGCCAGTTTTCAGCCATCACCTCCCTGGATACAGGCCTGTAGAAGAAAGAGCAACAAGAGTAACTTGGGTCTGGAGACGCAACATCCACTACATTTGTCGGCTATACCTCAGTGGAAATCCTCCCTTGATACTTGGCCACTAAACACAACTGTGCTTGGGGACAAGGAGCAGCCTTGTCAGGTGGCTGCTCACTCCTGCTGGCTCTTGGTGTGAATCCATGCAGAGACGTCTGCAGCCAGATCCTGCCAGGCTAGAAGTCCAGGTAACTTTTGCAGCAGTGGCTTAGAGAAACCCAGGCCTTTCTCATGTCCCTGACCTTGAGAGTTTCCATCTTAGGTCTCCTAATTTTTTTCAAGTCTGCCCTTTCAAAAATCAGCATACTAACTTCCACTTGGACTCTCTTGGATTTAAATGGAATTGTCACGTCTCCCAATTCAAATTTAATTTCCAAGGGCAGGAAACAATCTGTGTCTATTCAAACCTTTTCCAGGACTTAGTGAAAACATCAGCCACTTCTGGTGAAGCTGGAGATGATCTCCAGCATGAGTTAGCTGATCCAGTCAACCAGGAGCTGCTCAAGCCCAACCAGTTTGCTGTGAGCAGCGTGGGATCACTGCTGCCAAGACAACAATCAGGGACTGCTGCTGGTCTATTTAGAAGCACCATTCTGTTGGTGCATCCAAGTGAGAAAGGAGGAGCAAACGGAAGCCCAGGGCAGACTGCTCATGGATGGCGTGTTATGTGGAGAGAGAGGCCCTGAGCCTTGGTGCTGTTCGACTCCCCCAGCAGAGGAACAACAATTTTACCCCACTTCACTCGGGCACCTGCCCAGCTTCTTACCTGGAAAATCCTAGTTCAGCATCTCCCAAGGGCAACTGGAAGAAAATCTGAACAGAGCCTGCAACCACAGGGCTGGTTCCCATTTCTTTTCCAATTTCCAATTATTCCACCTCTAGCCTCTGCCCTGCAGGGAGGTTGGGAGTCCAGCTCCCCATACAGCCCATTGCCAAACGCCTGCTCGCCCAGATAAAATTCCAGAAGGCATCCAGTAAAAGGGGGGATTCCATACAAATAACAGTCCAGAACATAAACCTTACTCTCAAGATCTAGAAAGCTAGAAAACCCCAGAGACGTGCAGGTGGCTGAAGGGACTGAAAATAGCTCTCATGTCATCATATCCAGACCAAGGGACTGTACACACACGTGTAGATTTAGCAACCGAAATCCAGATACGCTGAGCACCAGCAGCCAGGGAAAACCACCAAAGTGAACAGAAAGACACAGAATTCTGCTCAGCCTCTGCCTTGTCATTTGAAAATACTCTCCTTGCATGTTCCCAGTGCCATATTTTTGTTATTGCAGCTAGGCAAAACAGATCAGCACCAACCTCCCTTGCATGTTGTTTATTTGGTGCTGCCATCCTCCCTTCTTGTATAATTCTAGCAAAATTCTTACAAAAGAGAGTGACTGAAACAAACAGTACTTGAGACAGACATCCCTACCAGCACTGGCGAGCCAGGTTTATTTTTTACCTCCTGCCCAAAATGGGGCACAGGGAACATCTTGCCCCTGTCTCAGAGGGCTGCATAAAACTGTTAGCAATGCTTTCTGGGATGGGGAAAGGAAACAGCCCCACATCTTTTCTCTGCTACAGACAGATCCCTAACGAGAACACAAGGTTTGTAAAGAAGTGTGGAAGAACCCAGTGCCCTGCAAGGGGTTGGCAGTGACCCATCTTTGCTCCCCCTCCCCAAGTCCCACGCTCCCCTTGCACACGAGCACTGCTGATGTAACCTGAAAGCTCATTGCATCATGCAGCTGCAGGGTGAGGGTTTGTGCTTGGGGAAAAAGCTCAGGGCACACAACCAGGGGCTTGGAACAGTTCTGAGCTTAGGGACCCAGCCAGCAGGGTCTGGAAAAAGGGAGACATCCTGCAAGGTGACAGGAATGCTTGGCAGCATTGCCAGAATAGTTCAGCCTCTTGAAGAAGCCTGGCAAGAGCAACCAGGCCCTTGCTAAGCTTGGGTTTCCCTTAAAAAGTGGCTTTTTCTATGCAAGACACATGCAAATGCTACAGAGACAGCTCTGGCCATTATAAGTTACATGTGCTCTTCAGAAGCTACACAAATGATCCCAAATCTGGGACAAAAAAAAAAAAAATTCCCAGGCCCTCTCCAGTACCACCCCCCTTCAGGAAAAGCCTGCATGCCCAATACCCCAGGGTTTTCCTGGCACCTGACTCAGGACCACTTGTAAACCACAAATCCCATGGAGTCCCTTATCCATTCACAAGATGAACTCCCCAATGCAGTGGGCAGAGCTGCAGTGGCTGTCCCTCTTTCAGCCCTGCCCTGTCACCTTTCCTGCTTTGACTGCAGGCTCTCTGGGGGCAGGTCCAGCCCTTAATTCAGGTTTGCACACAGGTGGTCCCAACAGAACTTGGATTTTGAAGCCTGAAGTGGTTTTTTAATAGGACTCAAGGGATTTTTTTAAGTCTGATTTCTCAAAATTAGAAGCCAGAGCTGTGACCCTTGGACTTTCTTACCATCCACCAGCCCTGATGGCAAGATGTCCTTGTACTCAGCAGCTCTGTTGCTTGTTGGTGAAGAACAGAAAAAAGCACAATCAAAGTGCAACCCCCTGCTCCCTTCCCCTCCGAAAGCCAGAGGTCTTGGTGCATTAGCACACCTGGTTTCAGTCCCCAGCCACATTTTCCAGCGTTGGCCGGGCTGTTTATTTTAGGAAACCGATTTGCACACACCCTTATAGGCAGAGCCAGGCTCTCCACTGACACTCTTCAAAAGAAGGGAAGGCAAGATGAAGAGCACTTGGTCGCTGTGTGTTGCCTTGGCCGGCTCCTTGGGGATCATCCTTGTGGCAGGTAGGTGAGCAATGAAAAAATGCAAAACTGGGATTAAGACATCAATGGCAGGTTTCGTGTCATTTGCTCTGAATTATTCTAACAGTCAGGAGTCAAACCTCAAAGCCCACTCATGCAGCCGTGCTTCAGTGGTGCTTGGGCTCCTCAGGGTGCTTCTGCATGAGAGCAGTGGGGTTTTAATTGTTGCCTGGAGGATAAAGCCATGACTAGCTCCAAATTTAAGACTTGATAATTAGGCATTTTTCTATCAGGTTCCTGAAGCAGCAAACTGCAAATGTATGTGCTTGTTTTTCTGCAGTCCTAGGGAGCTTAGCTGCTACATGTAAAGGCTTCCAAAATCTTCCTGGTAATCCTGCCATACAGCTACAGCCAACTTATTCTGATAACTCTGTACCTTGTCATGTAACTCCACTGAATTTCTTGGAAACTCTTGATTTCAACTGAGCTCAGCCTGTCCTCCCAGCACACTCCTCGGTGTGGGTCTCTGGACAGTGTGAATCCATCCTGCTGCACATGGTGGATCTGGCCTGCAGGATCGAGTCAGTGCTCAGGGACAACCATCCCAACTGCACGGACAGATGCATCCCTGCATTTCCTGCAGCTTTTGCAAGAGGGCATCTTATTGCTTACCCCAGGCAATCCTGTTGGGCTTCACAGTGTATCAAAGGACAGTGCAATACTGGATGCTGAGAAATTTTGTCCAAAACACAGTCACATAAATACTGAGGAGGGAGGGAACAGCTCAGTGCAGTAACTCAGGCACCAGGAAATCCAACCTGAGGACATTTAGAACAGCATTTTTTGCATTTAAATACCTTCTCCCCAAGAGACTTCACTGGGTGACACATGGAGATACTGCAGATAAAACCACAATTTTTTTAGCATTGTAATCTTAAATGAAAAATTGATGGAGCACCAGTAACTTTAACAGTGAAGCCAAGAGCACAACACAAGGGATTAAATCAGGGCAGTATTTTTAGAGCAGTCAGAAAAACCTGCATAGGCATAAGATTGTGTTAATCTAATTTTAGAATTAAAGCCTGCTCTGAGAGGTTTTGGGACAACCCAAAAGCCAATAGGATCTGACTTGAACATTGGCTTTGGATGAAGGGTTTGGAAAGAACTGCACACAATGTTAAGTGGAATGCAGCACAGACAGCAGAGGAAGAGCTGTGTGATGGACAAAAAGCCAGAGACTTCCCTTGAGCCAAAAGGGAGGCCAAGACAAGGAGCCAGGGACTAGAGAGGCTTTTCTGGGAGGCTTCTGCATCAGAGAGAAGAGCTCATGTGGAAGGATGAGTTGGCAGAGAAGAAGCTTGGAGAACAAGCTAGGAAAGCGATTTCCTTCCCAAGCTAGGAACTCCATAGAGAATCTTACGCAGCAGGTACACTGCTGCCAAAGGCCAAAGAAACAGCATTTGCAACCAGCAGGTCAACTCTAGGGTCACTGAGACATCATTTGACACACTATTGGTACCTTTTTCACAGTTAGGGTGCCTGTAGCAATCTCAGAAATTCTGGGATGGAAGCAGATGAGACCAGGATATTACAGGGGAAGGAAGGACCAAGGCTTTTAAGTCCAAGTAACTCCAGAATCCTTTATAGACATGATGAACCCAGCTTTTTTCAGCCTAATTCTTCTTTCTGTCTCTGATTAAACCAAGGGACAAGCAGAGCAGGCAAGAACTGAGATCCATCTGAGCCCAAAACAAACTGTCCCCATATGGCAAAAATCACTGGGTCTGGTACTTCTAAGCAGGCTGAAGGTGCTTTAGCAAGAATGATGCAACATCAGGAACATCCCAAAAGCCTCTGAGTGACACCTGGCATGTTTCAGCCTGCTTTGACTGAGTTTCATATCGAGTAGCACGCTAGAAGCAGCAGTTTGGAGGGGTAAATCAGGACTGGAGTTTTCCCTGCAAACCACAAGCATCATCAGAGGCACCTGCCTTTCCCTGCCACGTCAGGGAGCTGCTCCTTCCTGGGTCCTCCTGTGCTCTTTGACAGCTGTTCCCCCAGGAACCTGAAGGACAAGACACCACTCAAGGAAAACTGACACATCTGCCACATTGGCAAGGTCAGAGACATTTGTTTAGAGATCAGAACCAAACTGGGGTTTGGACTGCTCAAGCAGGCCTGGTGCATGACAGAGGAATTGGATTACCAATTCCTAGTAAAAGAGCACTTCAGTCACCAGGTGTGGCTGGGACTCTGTTCCCATTTTACCAGCAAGCCCTGCATGTTTGTCCCTACCCAGGCACAGTGTCCAGGTCCCTAATCTTGTCCTTCCCAGTCCCATTACCCCCACACACAGCAGCACACTGAGCTGAGCAGGAAGACAGCTGAACTCATCTTTGCTAAGAGACTCACTTGGACCTGCTGCAACCTCAACTTAAACCAATCCAGGTGCTGTAACGGTGCATTGCTGGCATTTCCATCCCTGGGCTATCTGCTAGAGCAGCTTTCAAGGATTTGGCTATTAATTCTGGGATTGCCTATCCTGTGCTTGCAGGTTATCCAGTGGGTCCCAGCGATGAGGAGTACGTGCTGGTCAATAATAAGTGCCAGTGCGTAACAGTGACCTCCAAGTTTGTCCCCTCCCAAGAAAATCCTGAGGAAGAAGTCCTGGAAAGAAACATCCGCATCATGTAAGTGGCAGCCAAGTATTTCACAGAGATGGGGAGCAGGAGATGCAGTGTTATACCACTTTCCTTGGTATTGTTTCTCATGTCCCAGCACTGGTAAAGTGAACAGCTTTTCATGTGAGCTGCTTTCTGTGGTATCCTGAGTATTTCACTTTGCTAAGTGCTTTTCTGCCTCACGTGAACCTCTCCGGTGTTTGTCCCTTCAGATAAAAAAAACGTCTCCATGATTTAGGCAGACCAGTAGTAACTTCACAAAATAGGCTGGGGAAGTAGATAATGACCTGTCAAAAGTTGATCTAACCTGAAAGCAGATTTGGCCCATGACACTGGACTGACTTTCTGACCTGACAGAAAGCCTGGGAAAATAGTTAATGCCTAAGCTATCAGTATAGGCCTAAACTGATCGACTATCAATTAATGCCTAAACTACCTCCCATGAGACAAAGCTCAGTTCAAGAGCAGGACTTGGTCCTGTCCTCTCCTATAGTATTTACAAGGTGACCCCGAGCAGGAAGAGTGATGCATCTGATGCCATGATATCAGGAGGCTAATTAATTACTTTATTATACTATAACTATTTTACACTGTATTACTTTAACAAGAACTGTACTAAACTGAAGAACTCGGCTGACCAGATAGTCAACACAGCTTGGACCTGATAGGCTAATTACCATAAACAATGTCCACCAGAATCCAATCAAGCAATCACCTTCAGGTAAATAATCTTCCAACACATTCCACGTCTTCAAAAACACAGGAACAGCAAATGAGACGAAAATGGTTTTGATCATTCTTTTCTCAGCTTCTTGCTGTTCACACTCTCCACTCACACAAACCTAACAGGAGTGTGTGTGTCTCTGGGAAACAAGGACCAGCTTCAGGCCCAGAGCTGCAGGAGTGCTGTAGAGCTCACAACAGGAGAACCATTAATTAAGCAACCTTGTCCATCAGCCTCAAGGATCTGCTAGCTCAGAATTTAACAAAAATGAGCCCTCTCAGCCCTGTCACCTTGCAAGTGGCACTTACATCAATTGCAGCAGTCCTCTCAGGGAGGGTTGTTGCCTTTGAGGGTGCAGAGGACCATGATCCCCTGTTCCTGGGGTATGATTTGGAGAAGGGTCAGAATGTAAATAACTTAAAGAGGAAAGTTTAGAATTGCTCACAAGAGAGCAAACTGAGATGCAGTTTTCATGCAAGTGACTCTTCCCACCTTTGCAGAGTTCCCCTGAAGGCTCGGGAGAACATCTCCGACCCCTTGTCCCCGCTCAGGACCACTTTTGTCTATCGCTTGAGTGAACTGTAAGTAGTTTTATTTTCTAACTTCCCTTGCCAAGACTTAAACCCCCAGCAGCTCTAAAAGATGCCAGAGGGCCAGATGTTCCCCTGGAACACATAGAAAGGGCACAGCACTCTCCAGGCTCTACATGCAGATAAGCAAAAAGGATTTGGGGTTCAGCAGGGGCATCTTCCCACCTAACTCCTCTCACTTGTTCTATTTTCCATCTCTTCCAGCTGCAAAAATTGTGAACCCATAGAAATTGATCTGGGTGGGGCCATCCACCAGGCCCAGCAGGGCAACTCCTGCGAGGAACCTCAGACCTGCTACACCTACGACAGGAACGAGTGCTACAGCTCCCCTGTGCCCCTCCTGCACCACGGGGAGGTGATGCAGGTGCCAGCAGCTCTGACCCCGGAATCCTGCTTCGCCCAGTAGCTCGGCCCTCTGCTGTGCCAGAGCCTCGGAGCGCCCCCGTTCCTGTGCCAAATGTATGTAGAGCACCACAGCACCTGGATGGCAGCACCCCAAATGCTGGCTCCTGCAGTAACCCAACTTGTCTCTTCCCATTTCCAACCTGAGACTCGTGCCATCTCCCAAGAGCAGCTCCTGGCTTTCAGTCTCCCTTCTCGTGCCCCTGGCACGTACCTGCAATGCCATGCTGTGTGTCAGACCCTATAGACCAGATCCCCAGCACACATAGGGCAGTCATTCCCCTGAAGTCAAGGGAACTACACTGATTTACAGCTCTGGGGAAGCTGTCCTTTTCAGTCTCCTGCGTGCCTCCCCCAGACATCAGCAGGAGTGTCTGTGCCCTTCCCGCCCTGAGCAATCTAAAGTGACCTCTGCACAACTTCCACACAAGGCCTTTGATGACATCAGCAGCATTTATGCCCCTAGAAGAGAGTTGTAAAACCATAGTTGAGAGAAAATATGAGGGACCCTTCTAGCACTTGGACATCTGCAAGCTTCCAGTTCTCCCAGATTCAGAGAAGATCAAAAGACACCGCTGCCCTGAAGTGTTTTGCAAAGTTGCCAAGCCCTCAACTGTGCTAGGAATACTCAACTCTTCTGGGAGATGTTGGGCATTTCACTTACCCCACTGCTTTACCGATACTGCTGCCTTCTTCCACCCCAGTCCTGGTTCAAGTGGTGCAAAGAAAAAACAAAAAACAAGTAGGCTCAAATTTCTTTCGTTGTTCCTCATCTTGCATTTAAAACCTCAAAAAATTCTATGAATGCAACATAAATTGCTGGAGCAGGACCCTCCTTCAGGGCTCCGAATTGGAGTGATGAAACAGCAAAAACCTTATTCCCATAATTGTAGTTTTGTTAGTCAAACATGCAATAAACTTTTTTCTGCAATCAAGCTGTGTGTTGTATTCAATTCAATAAGAAGGCATAAAAGGAAGCCAAACCTGTAATAATATTCTTTTCTCTTTCGCAATTAATCAAACTCTCCCTAAATAACTGTTTATATTTACAGGCAAAGTCTCCCAAAATACCAGAACAGAAATATTTCCATGCACTTGCAGAAATTCTGACAGATTGAGGCTGTACTGGTTTATCATTTTAGGATCAGCTCTGCATCACTGAGCTGCTTTGATTCCCAATCAGTGCAGGATCTGAGTCTCAAAATCCAAACATCACCTAAATTAACTCTTGAAAGTCCAATCCACAGATCAGAAGTTTTCATCTCCCCTGCATAGAGTACTTTTAAGATAGGTAATTTGAGAGATATTCTTTCATGTGCCAGGTATCCGTCCTAAGGAAAAAAAATCTTGTGGGGCCAAATTTTAAAGAGCAAAGATATAAAAATGGATTGACACAAATTATTCTGATGTTATATCAGAGTTAGGAAAAACAACCATGCAAAAACACCATTTCCCCCTCTCCTTCATGCAAAAATAAGCCAATTCAAACAAACACCAAGAGCAAAGGGCCTCTTGGCAGCCTAAGTATTGCAGTGGGTATGTATAGCTCACCAAAATTTGTCTCAAAGACATTTTCATCTTCAAAACCATTCCCCAGTCTCAGAATGCTGTGATGTTACAAGCTATTAGATCACAGCTATGAAGTAATGCCGGAGAGGGTGAAATCAGAGCTCTTTTCCATGTCACCTCTTTAATCCTCATAAGACATGAAAAGGTCTTCCTTCAAAACTAAGATTTTGGGGTACTCAAGCAACCTTTAGGAAGCCAATTTATCATTTCCAACAAACCTTTGCTATTCAGTTCCTACTACACACTGAGTGCTGGGTTAGACCTTGAAATAATGATGTGCAACAATTCCTCCCCTCAGAGAAAGAAACATTTGTGCTGCAGGCACAGGAATGCCACAGCAAGCAAAGCTGAGGCTGAAAAGCCTCTGGTTCCACACAAACACCTCACATCAGCACCATCAGCTCGACTGTTTTGCTCCCCCTGGAGCTGCAAGTGACTGTGCATTTCTCAGGCCATTACAGCAACAGTCCCCTACTCCCTTGAGGAGAACAACACAGCTCCCATGTCTCAAATCTGCAAATAATTTATTAATCATGACCCAGAAATAAATATTTCTGTTGGATTCAGACATTTGACTTTTTTTTTTTTGTTAAGGAAAAGAGCATTGACTCTGTTCTCAATTACAGAATTTAAAATATTAAGTCCAGGAAAACAAATTCCCTACAGCCGTTAAGGGCCAAGAACTGACATGGAGTTTAAATTAAATGCTGGCAATCAAACACATAAAATGTGTTCAAGTAAAGCCTCCCAGACACTGCAAAAACTCCAGCTCTAAAGCTCTTAATGGGATAAAAAGCTGAGAATGATTACAGCAAAAGCAAAAGAGAGCCAAGAGTTGCCCATCTCCAAATTCCCAAGCTAACATCACATGCAATTCTACCCCATCCATGAACTGTGCAGCCCCAGCCACTGCTAAACTGATTGAAAACACAGAAACACCTTAGTGCCTCAGTAACAGCTTGCCCTTTTTTTCACTTTCTAATACAGCCTAATTGACCTTAAGAACAAAGCCCCTTCTTTCAAGTTTGACTGGGTTGGTTCTCTGCTTTGCTTCTTTTAAGCATGTTTAACCCAACTATGCAACAAAAGGAAAGCCTTCTAACACACTGTCACAGAAGAAGCCCCTACAAAAGGCAATAATGCCAAACTGGAAAACAATTAATTAATAATGAAGGAAAAACTCCCAACTACTTCTCTCTAATCCAAACAACAGACATACCCACGTTTAGAAACAAAGAAAGATGTCTTAAAGAAGAAAAGCAGCTCTTCTACTTAAATGTAAAAAAGCACTCTGTCAGCTTCTTATCCTCAGAAACAGAAAAACTGAAATTTTATGAACACACATAAAAAACCATGCAAGCAAAAAAACTTACCTTACATTCCACACCACAGCCACCAGCACTGCTTATAAAATCCTTGCTTAAAACAAGTTAAATAAACAAATAAACATAAAATGTACTACTTAGCTCACAAAGCAAGAGAAAAAGGCAAACTGAGACAGTTTTCTTTGATATTAACAATTAAACTGACCGACTAACCAACACAACCCCACCACACCCACCACAGAAGCAGCTGCCCTTTTCCAGGTGAATTTAAGCATTCCTGGCCCAATTAGCAATGGAAATCAGCCAATCCGTGTGCAGGAGATAACAGGCTTGGGGTATAAATGCTCACACCAGGGCCCCCACTTATTTTTTTGGGAGTGCTAAAAGTGGTGCTGAGGCAGCTTTTGGTATGTTTCTTTACTAGAAGCTCTTTGTTGGGTTTGGTGTTTTAAGATAATAATTAAAAGTCGAATTAATTGTAAGGGTTAAATTTGCAAATTTATTCTGTACAAGGCTTGGATGATAAATTTTTTTTTGTAAGTGTTTAAGTTTTGTGGTTTCTGAAGTAAAAAAGATTGGTAAAAGCCCCATGAAGTTGGATTTTTTTTCATTAAAAGCACTATAGAAAATATTCTCTTATGTGCTGCTTGTTGTGGTTTCTGAAGTAAAAAAGTTTGGTAAAAGCCCCATAAAGTTCGCTTTTTTTTTTTCATTAAAAGCACTATAGAAAATATTCTCTTATGTGCTGGTTGTTTAATAATGCATTTTTGGTTATTAAATGAGTAAAAATTGTTTAGGGGAATTATTTTTATTTGTGCTCTATTTGTTAGTAATGAAACTGAATTGGTCTGTTCGTCTAACCTTATTAGTTTTCTTTGTTGAAATCCAAGTAATAGCCTTGCTCCTGCAGAGGTAATGAGTATTTAGTGTTTTACTGTGGAGTGTGAATAAGGTTGCTTTGCTCCTTGCCTTTCTTAAGCAGTGTAGTGGTTCCTCACTTCAGCTGCAAGTGTTATGCTGTGCTCAGTCAGTGGCTTAACTGTGTTGGAGCAGTGGAGTGTGAAGCTGAGCTTTTTTTCTGCTCTTTAGGTTGAACTATGCCCGTGTAGTGGTGTTTTGGTGTTGCAGAACTTTGAGCTATGGGTGCTGAGATAGGGATGGCCCATGGAGCGTGTAGGATTAAGTGGGGTCCTTGGCTGGGTCCTTTAAGGGCTGTGCTGGAGTGCTCAGTAAAGTAAAGCTGTCTGAAAGTAGAGGCTAAACAGGTCTGGGTGCTAAAGAACCAAATGAATAGCAGGCAAGGAAAAGGAATTAAATGTTACTTTCACTCTTTTGGTGATGGAGGACCTGTTGTTCTTTGCATGTGTTGACAGGTTTTGCTCTTTACCTTTGCAGTCATTTTGCTCTCCAAGTGATGCTAAACTTTTTTTTTTTTCTTCCAAGTTGTGTAGGTATGTAGAAGGGGATGTGCTTTCCTTGCTTTAAAAGGTACAGGAAAGCCCAAACTCACCTGAGCTGGTCCATTCAGGTTGCCACTGGTAACCTAGTAGCAGGTATGTGCTTAGGTGGTTGCAGCTGGCTCTGAGATTCTGACCAACAGAGTCTCAGTGAGCTTTCCAGTGAGAGAAGCAGTGGTGACTTAAATGGGAAGTTTTGTTAATGTTTTTGAACTGTGTCTTGTTTAAGTCTTGATGCTATTCTGGTAGGTGTTGTCTGGCTGAACCTAAGAGTACTTATTGGATGAGATTATTTACCACTGTTGGCTAAGCAAACTGTATTAAGGAAGGACAGTTTTCTACTGTGTAAATAAGTAGTTGCCTGAAGGAACTATAAGCTACGCAAACCAAGAGGTCAGCTTTCTATTCTCTCGGTCAAAAGCTAAACTTAAAGAAGACTAAACGCGAATTAACTCTTTTTCCTCACTGAGAATTACCTTCTAATGCTGACGACTTCTATAGTGACCATTTGGGATGTACTGTGAAGCCTTTTTTCTCTCAGTAGCTGGGAGGGGAGGAGAACCAGCGCTGTGCTGGAGCGGCAAGGCCGAGGAGCTGCGGCCAACTGCCCGGGGAGGCTGCGGCGGGGGCAGCCGCGGTCCGGGCCGTGCCCCGCTCCGTGTTTAACCCCTCGGGGCTGCCCCAGCCTCCGGCCCGAGGGAAGCGGGGCCGCTCAGGAGCCGCTTTTCCCCGCTGCCCCAGCCCCCGGCCCGAGGGAAGCGGGGCCGCCCGGGAGCCGCTTTTTCCCGCTGCCCCAGCCTCCGGCCCGAGGGAAGCGGGGCCGCCCGGGAGCCGCTTTTCCCCGCTGATCGCTCCGCCGCGAGGGGGCGCTTTGATGGAGCGCGCGTCCCGCACAGGTTTGTCCCTCGGCGGCGGCCGTCGAGGGCGGGCTAAGATGGCGGCGGCCAGCTGAGTCCTCGCGTGCTGCGCTCCCGGTGCCGGTGCCCGCAGCCATGTCGGGCCGTCAGGGCAACAAACTGCCCAGCAACCTGCCCCAGCTGCAGAACCTCATCAAGCGCGACCCCACCTCCTACACCGAGGAGGTGCGGACCGGGGAGTGGTTGGGGCGGCTGGGACGGGCACGGGGGTGCGGGCGGGTGTTGCTCAGCTGCCTCCGTTCCTGTGTGTGCAGTTCCTGCAGCAGTACCACCACTACCAGTCCCATGTGGAGATCTTCACCTTCCAGCCGGACAAGCCCAGTAAGGAGCTGGCCGAGCTGCTGATGTTCCTGGCGCAGGTGAGCCCCCGGGCCCCAGCCCTGCACTGGCGGCTGTGGCAGCCTGTGCTTGGTAGCGGCCTCAGTGACTATTGCTGATATACAAACAGTTAAACTTAGCTTGCCAGGCCTGTGAGGGAAGCGCGGGTGTGCTCTGGAGCCTTCTCCTGCCCTGTCTCTTGCAGGTTGCCCACTGCTACCCCGAGCACATGGCCAGCTTCCCGCAGCAGCTGAAGGAGCTGCTCTCCTACCACCACACGGTCCTGGACCCCGACCTGCGCATGGTGAGACCGGCTTGGGCTCCCCCTGCCCTTGGTGTGAGCTGAGAGCTTGGAGTTTGCTTGTTAATAAAGAGAAGCTGAAGAGGGATGTGGAATTTGGCTTCTCTTGCAGACCTTCTGTAAGGCTCTGATCCTGCTGAGGAACAAGAATCTAATACATCCCACGAGTTTGCTGGAGCTCTTCTTCCAACTGCTGCGGTGCCACGATAAACTGCTACGGAAGGTAAGGTGTGCTGACTAAAACCTGCGTCTCCAGTGGGTTTTGACCAACTTGCCGGGGGTAGTGCCAGAATAGGCAGCTCTTCTTTGCTTGGCTGGGAAAGCAGAGTTTAAAATAGCCCAGCTGTTTGAGCAGTCAGTGCTGGAGGCAGGGCTCCAGCTCTGTGTTGGACTAGTAACTGAGTTCTACTGCTGTAAACACCTTGCTGTTGCAGGTTGTAGGCTCGTCCTGTTTGGGATTGAGCAGTTTGGTTGTGTCTGCAGGTAGAAAACCTGTCTGTCAGAACAGGCCTGAATGAGGCAGGGGCAGGATTTGAAGCGATATTTGATGCTGTTCATTGTCCTGCTGTGAGTTCAGCATGGTTTTCAAATGCATGAGTCTCCACAGGATGCTTTCCTGTTCTGTTTCCTGCTGTGAGTCAGTGATGCTCTCAGAGGTGATCAGCTGGGTTGTGTCAGTGCTTGGGCACAGGGTGCGTGTTCCTCTGTGTGTTGCTCCCTGTGGTCTCTCCGCTCGCAGACCTTGTACACTCACATTGTGACGGACATCAAGAACGTCAACGCTAAACACAAGAACAACAAAGTGAACACGGTGGGTGCTTCGGCTTTCCTGTGTGCTTTGAACTGAGCTCCTGCTGTTGTGGAAAAATCTCTGAAGACACGTTTTCAACTTGTTTTTTAGGCACTGCAGAACTTCATGTACACCATGTTGAGAGACAGCAATCCCACTGCTGCCAAGATATCTCTGGATGTGATGATAGAGCTTTACAGGAGGAATATTTGGTGGGTGTGGCAGGCTTGTGTCAATTTGCCATTTCTTGTGGGGCACGTGGGCATCATTTGTGGCACGTAGTACAAAACAATGTAGGGGACAGTGACTTAAGTAGTTTTCCTATTTGTAGCCAATGCAGTTGTAACTTTTGCTGTGGAATTCAGCTGAGAAGGAATAATGTCTTGTGTGAAATGAGTTACTTAAGTATTTGCTGAGAACTGATTTTCTGAGAAAGTGAAATTGCCAGACTTGAAATAATGTGGTTTGTTTTTTTTCAGGAATGATGCCAAAACAGTGAATGTCATCACAACTGCCTGCTTTTCCAAAGTGACCAAGGTGAGAACAGAAATCACTGATACATTGGATGTTACTGTGGCTACCTTCTTCATGTGGTTGTAACTTAATAGGCTGTTATAGCAAAGAAACTTCACTGATTTGTCTGTTGTTTAATTCTCAAAATAACCCACATGAGGGGAGGTGAAGCTTGGCAGCTTATCTTGTAACAAGTGTAGCCTGGTACCCAGAGGCTGGATGTTCTTTTCACTGCTCTTCAGAACAGACTGTCAGGATATCACTTCCTTAATATCAGCACTGTGAGCCTGTGGTTAACTGAGGAGAGCAGCTGTCCTGCCTGGGGCCTACTGAATATTGGGCCTTCTGCATTGGCTTTGGTGGCTTTAAAAACCTGTCCTGTGGCTTGAGACAAGGTTTTACCCTGTGAGGGTCCAAAAGTGGTTCCATTCAATAACAGTCAGCCAACCAAAACTAAAACACTAACCAGCAAAACAATATGAATTAATGCAAGCTGAGAGTTCTGAGCATCACCTTGGCTCTGACCTCTGTAGGGCCTCCTGACAATGTTGACATAGAGCAGCTGAGTTGAAATAATTTTGCAGAATGATAACAAGACAGTTGGCAGCTTTGAATTTGGCATTGTGGCAACTCAGGTGCTCTTTGGTTCTGATTGCCCCTGAGCAATGATGGGCAGCTAAAACCATCTGGGTTTGTAAAACACTTGTGATTCTCAGGCTGTAACTTGGTTTACTTTCTGATCAGATCCATGCCTGTTAAAAAAAAAGGCTAAGTCTTTGCACAGCCTAAGGTGTGGGTGTCGGGTGGCTGTAAATTCTGTCAGCTTGTCCCACGTGATCTCATTTTGCTTTTCAGGTATTAGTTGCTAGTTTGAAGTTCTTCCTTGGGAAAGATGAGGACGAGAAACAGGGCAGCGAGTCGGAGTCTGAGGTGAGTGTTGTGGCTGAGTATTTCTTTGCTCTGGTTTTCAGACCCATTATAGGTTCTGTCATCTTGGTGATTCTGGCTTTGTCAGTTTGTCTACCTTGATGCTACTCACTCTTCTGTCTAGCTGTGTCCAGATGTGTCTGTGGTTGACAAACAATTTCAGTGTCTGACACCTGGCCTCAGGATGTCTTTGCTGTCTGTTAAAAGAGAAATGCTAAGAGCTCTTTTCTTTTTAGATGCTGGTACCTATGTGTTCTGACACTTAGGAAGGGGGATAGTTTTCAGAGTGTGTGGTATTGAAAGATATTGGCAGTTGGTTTCTGTCTTGCCATTTGTAGCCTGGGTTACCCGAGTGTTGTGTTCCTTCCCCAAGGATGATGGTCCCACGGCCAGAGATCTGATGATGCGCTATGCCACCAACAAGAAAACCACCAAGCGCAAGAAGAAACTGGAGAAAGCCATGAAGGTCCTCAAGGTGAGGAGAGGGCTGTCTGACTTGCCATCACCTTGGATTAATCCTTCTAGTACAGAAGTCCTGTTGCTGCCCTGCTTGTTTAGCTGCACATGGCAGATAGTGGTGTGTGGTTGAAAATGGGGATAGTTTTTAAAATCTTCGTGAAGAGGCAGCCGTCTTTTGACAGCAACCTTGGAACTTTAGGACTTAACTCACAAAAAGAGACATGTTTCTTACCCTTGTTTCCATGCAGAAGCAGAAAAAGAAGAGCAAGCCAGAGGTGTTCAACTTCTCTGCCATTCACTTGATTCATGATCCCCAAGGTGAGTGTGCAGTGAATTCTCTTAGTGCAATTTGTGTTAATTGAACAGCACTTGATTTGGTTGTCATCTGTTCCAGTGAACCTCTGGGAATGTAATTTTCTCAGGTCAACCCAAAATGTATCTAAACATCCAGTTTTCAGTGCTGACCCAGCACTTACGGTGTTGGGGAATGTCTGCTGGTTCCCTCTGCTGAACCTGTGCACAGGAGGCCTTTTAGGCATGTAAGGAGTGAAGTAACCCATGGGAATAAGTGCTTTGGTCACCTTGAATTTCTTCTGTGGAAGGGCGCTGGGCCTTCAAAACAAGAACAAACTAAACTGCCTCTTCGGACCATAATGCCCTTTGAGTTCTGTGTTGTGCTCGTTCAGTCTCGTGCAAAACCATTTTTTGCCTCTTCCAGACTTTGCTGAGAAACTGCTGAAGCAGCTGGAGAACTGCAAGGAGCGATTTGAAGTGAAGATGATGCTCATGGACCTAATATCCAGGCTTGTTGGAATACATGAGGTATGTACTTGGATGATTTTAGGGTGGTCTGTTGGTAGCCAGCCTGGTTTGGTTGTGGGCATGTTCTGGCCTGGTGCCTCTGGGAAGCAAGATTTAATTTTTCTGTATCTCCAAAAGTGCGTAGGGATGGTCAGGGAGTTGCCAGTAGGCCCCGTGGAATGGCAGAGTGCTGCAGACCTTGTGGTACTAAGTGAGCTGTCCTAGAGAAAGTTATTGGTCTGGAACAGAAGGACTGAATCTAAGTAGATGAGAACTTGGTGCTTCAAGACCTTCTTGGGAAGCTGCTCATGCTGACCACAGAGCTGTCAGTCAGGTGGTGCTGAGTAAGAGGGAAATGAGCAGCTTCTGCACTTGGAGGGTTTAGTGCTGACTACCCAGTAATGAAGTATTTGCACTGGATTAATCAGTGAAGACTAATCCAGTCCAAGTTGGGCAGTTTCAGAGCATATAAGGTTGTAAATGGGAAGGGCTAGGTGCAAAGAGACTGCAGCTGTGTTTATCTTAGTGCAGTTCATTTCCTTGTCCCACCCATATTAAACTCAACATAGGAGACAACATTTTGCTGTGAAATCTGAGGCATTTGGGGAGCACACTAGAATGAGATGGTTTTACCATGTATCAGCTTATGCAGGTGATCTCAAGTTCTAAGACAAGAAGATAATATGTCACAATTTTCCTTGCAGCTTTTTCTTTTTAATTTCTACCCCTTTGTTCAGAGGTTCCTCCAGCCCCATCAGAGGGGTAAGTAGCTGCTCCAGGTACTGCTGATCCCTCATGTCTCATGTACAGGCATTTGATACAAGTGGCAGTGGAAATGGACAGGTAGCAGTGGTTTGGTGGGAAGTGGGAGTAGTCCAGTGTGGGCAAAGGAAGTACAAGTCCCTGACTGCTAGAAGTGCCAAGTGCTTTGGACTTCTGTGGAGGCTGTGTGCACTCAGGGCTCCTTACCTGAGGACTTGAGGAAGGGAACAAAAGGAATCTGAGTCCCTAATCCTGACTAGCTAAGCTAAGCGTGGTTGCCTTATGGTGGCTTCCTTTTACTGGGGTTTGACTGCAGTTCTGGAGCATTTCCTTCTGCTTCAGCTGGTTGTTGTGGCTAGGTGGAGGCCACAGGAGTTCCTAATGCTTGGTGGGAGAGGAGAAACGGTTGTCCCAAGGCATTTCAGGCAGAATAGTTTTGGGTCTGGCTGAACAGCTTGTTGAGTTTTAAGGGATGTGTTTATTGGCTGGAGCAAGCTGCAGCAATATGTTTTGGCATCTTTTTCCTCCTTTTCTTCCAGAAGTGACAAAGATTCTTCTGTTTGCTGCACAGGCTTCACATCAGCTGGTACCACCTGAGGTCAGTGTTCTACCTGTGATGGATATTAAATGGGCAGCAGGGCAGCATGAAATGCAACTGAGTGTGTGTATGGGGAGGGGGAAGGGGAATTGGGCAGATTGGTTGGAAAAGCTTATGTTAATTGTAGTAATTTTTGCAAGTTCTGAGGCATTGTTTCATAATGGGGGAAAAGAAAGACGTTTG
>VYZP01001057.1:11879-40366 GCA_013400635.1 Hypocryptadius cinnamomeus
CCCTTTCTTTAGGGTTTGCAGTTTAGAAGAGTTAAAGGAATGGACCTCCTACAGGTGTCCCTTGAGTCTTGTGTAGTACTCTGTCACAGTAGCACAGCAGGAGCCTCAGACCTTGGCACACAAAGCAGACCCTTTGAAAAAGATGTGTACTTTGAGAAGCATATCAGGAAATAGCACAACCTTTGAAAAAGGTATGCACTTTGAAAAGCGTAGCAGGAAAATTTTCCAATGCAGTGTGTCTGTCTCCAGCAGCAATGGAGGTGGGTGTCTGCACTCTCACCTTCCTGGTCAAACACAAACCTCAAGCGTGGGCCAGCTGTTCAGACCAGGCCCTTGGCTCTCTGCTGTGCTCAGGGCTGTGGTTTCTCCCACCCCAGGTTGTGTTTTGCATGGACCGTGCTCTGGAGTTCGCTCCCGCCTGTCACCGGTTCAAAATCCTCAAGGCCGAGTGTTTGGCGCTGCTGGGCCGGTACCCCGAGGCACAGTCTGTGGCCAGGTGAGTGTCTGAGGGCTGGGGCTGAGGAGCACCTGCTGGGCTATCCTGGCTCTTTGTGCTCCATGCCTGGAATAAGTGAAAGAATAAAAAATACAAATATTCCTTAGTGCATGTTTGTGCAAAATGGATTTGTAGAGAGCTTTTAGGGCTTGACAGAAGGCCCACACAGTATGCATCCACATGGAAACTTTGAGACAAGAAATGCTGAAAAACTGTCAAAGCTTTGAGACAGATATTGGTGAGAGAGACATGGAGCTAGAAAAAAGTTTTGAAAGATGCCCTTGCAAATAAGACTAGGTACTTTGGAGAAATAGAACTATGAAAGATGTTTCGTAGTAGGACCCACGAGGGGTAGTTTTACATGATTGGCTTTAAGGCATTTGCAGCATGGTGTGGCAAAAAGCTGATAGGCCAAAAAATGCTTATAATGTATTGTAATTAGGAAATATTAGCTTCTGATTGTGATGGCGTGAATTATAACATCTGTATTGTCTCACCCTTCTCATGAGACTGAAAATAGAATAAATAAAATAAAAAATTTTAAATGCCTCTCAGTTGCCCCATCTCTGGGTCAGGAAAAGGGTATTGTCCAACAAATGTGATGAGGAGGGAGTGGGTGAATTTATCCCCATTAATCCTCCTGGGAAGCTGCATCCAAACCCCATTCACAACCACCCATCCTGCTCGAGGAGGCTTCCGTCCTTTTGCCTTTTCTGTACCACAGACTTGTTAAAATAACTGGCTGCCTCAGTGGAGGGAGGTGCTTGTGGAGGTCAGGAGGAAGCAGGAGCAGGGAGGATCTCCTTTATTGCTGTGTTGCAGTGATATCCTGCGGATGGACTCGACCAACGCCGACGCGCTGTACGTGCGCGGGCTGTGCCTGTACTACGAGGACTGCATCGAGAAGGCCGTGCAGTTCTTCGTGCAGGCCCTCAGGATGGCCCCTGACCACGAGAAAGCCTGTCTTGCCTGCCGGGTAAGTGGTGGAGATGAGGCTGTAAAATCACCAGGATCTGGGGTTTTTTAAACTCAACACGTAGTTTGGTTCTGCTGGATCAATCCCTTCTCTCGCCCTCATTGTTGGCTGTCACTGTCATATTTTCTGAAAAATCCCTTCACCAGGATTTCTTGTCCTGGGAAGCTGAGAAGCCTCAGAGAAAAATGAAAACAATAATTATCTGATTGCTTCTCCTGTGTTTTGCTGCTTTGGAATGTGATTTGGAGATTGTTTATCCAGCAGGTGGTTGTTTGATTGGTTTCATGTGAATTGTTTTGACTTAATGACCAATCACCATCCAGCTGTGTCGGGAGTCTGGAAGCAGTCATGAGTTTTTTATTAGTATCTTGTTAAGCCTTCTGTCTGTATCCTTTCTGTATTCTTTAGTATAGTTTAGTATAGCATTCTTTAATATAATAT
This sequence comes from Hypocryptadius cinnamomeus, assembly GCA_013400635.1. Taxonomy (NCBI): domain Eukaryota; kingdom Metazoa; phylum Chordata; class Aves; order Passeriformes; family Zosteropidae; genus Hypocryptadius; species Hypocryptadius cinnamomeus. The sequence goes on from VYZP01001057.1 coordinate 13,793, forward strand.
CATAAAATAATAAATTGGCCTTCTAAGAACGTGGAGTCAGATTCTCAATTCCTCCTTCGTCCTGGGGACCCAGCAAATACCACAATTGGCTTTCCCAGATCTCCAGGAGCAGGCCGTGTGTCCAACCCTTCCCAAAGACAGCCAGCTGCTGCCTCAGATAAAACCGTGCTCCTAGAAACTATTTCTCAGCAGATACTTTGAAGCATCCTCCCCTTCACTCTTCTTTGTTCCCTGCTCAGACAGAGGAGCAATAAAACCAGATACATTGGTTTTTAAAGGACCTCCTGACTTTCAGGTCCAATATCCAGGCAAATACCCTGACTTTCATTTAACACTGTTCCTTCGTGTTGCTCCTTCCCTGCTGTGGTTCTTCGACTGACTTTAAATCTGTTCATGTGCTCTCAAAAAGTGAGCTCCCGGTCCTTTCATTTTAATCCATAAATTTATTGCATTGTCATGTTCCCTTCTTAAAAATTAGGCAGCCTTTTTCCTGTGGAGGATGCCTGGAACTGGCACTGGCTGTTCCTTAGTGCTTCTCTTGGGGGAAAGGCAAAGTGAGATCATATCAGCTGCTGGAGCAAGGCTGTGACTTGTATCCTGCAGCAGTGTGTGAAACCAGAGTAGAACTGTTGTGTCTGAGGACCCTTGTCTGGCAGAACAAGGTGCTTGGCCCCCTGACCTCGTGTCCTTACCCAGGTGTGTTTCCTTTCAGAATGCCAAAGCACTTAAAGCGAAGAAGGAAGATGGGAATAAAGCATTCAAGAAAGGCAACTACAAACTAGCATATGAACTGTACACAGAGGCACTAGGAATAGACCCAAATAATATCAAAACAAATGCCAAACTCTACTGCAACAGGGGGACGGTTAATTCAAAGGTAAGGGACGTTCACCTGGCAGGTATCTGTTGCCATATCCCTCACCATGGCAGTGATAAACCACAGATCAGTTATTCTGGAAAGCACAGGCTCCCCTGGCTGCTGGGCAGCTGCATCTCTGAGGCCATGGGCAGTGCTTCAGGGTTTTGTGCTTGCACAACACTTGGATCAGTTCCCAATAGCCAGCAGTTGACTCCTGCAGAAACAAAACTGAAATACTTGGGCTGCATGGAGTGGGAGGGAGAGGAGGGACATGCTTCAGCCTTATCTTAGTCAGCAAAAAGCACCCCTGTCTCTGTTTGTTTCCTTCCCAGGAATGAACAGATTTATTTTCCTATTCTTTTTGTAAATAATTTCTTCGTGTTTTTATGTTAAAAAAAAAAAAAAGACCTAATTTAAAGCCTTATGACACTTCTTCAGCTTTGCTGTTGAATTTTAGTCCTGCACTCTCCAGAGAAACAGCCAGTCATGTGACAGTGCTCCCAGTTCCCACCCTGTGTCCTCTGGGCATTTTCCTTCCTCAGCTGCCCCAGTGTTGATGCTGCTTCCCCAGACACCCCCACTTGGTCAAGAGACACAGGCTGTTCCCAAAACCTGGGAAGTGGGATGAGCTGGAGGCCACATAATGCATGTCTTACATGTTTGTGTCTGAAAACAAACAACACTTCTTCTAAAAAAGATTTATTTTAAATATTTTTAGCTTTATCTTCCTGCCCAGGAATTAGTTTGGACACAGAATTGGGATTGTTATCAGGAAGGTCCTTGGTTTTGAGTGCATTTCTTACACAGAAGCACCACATAGCTCTGTCATGTCACTGGCCAAGCCTCTGGTTTTTTTCCCAGTGAACAAAAGCTCTGTGTTTGTGGGAAATTGGAAAAAAAATCCTAGACAGAGACACAGAAAACAGTGAGATTTTCCCAGATCCTCCACACCTTTCATTAGCCTGAAGTCATGGTGCAGAATTTGTTCTCTGTGTGGGGCTCACTCTCTTGTGTCTGGTGTTGCAGCTTAGGAAACTTGAAGAAGCAATCGACGACTGCACGAACGCGGTGAAGCTGGACGACACGTACGTCAAAGCCTACCTGAGGAGGGCACAGTGGTGAGTGCACCTTGGCATGGGGCACCTGGGCAGCTGTGGGGGCAGCAGTGTCCTCCTGGCAGCTCTGAGGGACAGGGTCACAAATCTGGAGCTTGACTGAATAGCAGGGGTGGAGCTCTGAATTTATTCCTCTTCCTTGTGCTTCTGAAGAGATGGGGGGTAGCTCTCTGTGGCCTCTCCTGCCTGGATCCGGCACTGCCTCTTGATGGTGTATTTATGGCATCATTTGGGTTGGAAAAGACCTCCAAAATCATTGGCACCAACCTTTGACCAATTACAGTCTTGTCAAGTAGGCCAGGGCACTGAGTACCACATCCAGTTGTTCTGTGAGCATCTCCTGGAATGGTGACTCCACCACCACCCTGGGCAACCAGTTTCAATCCTGACCACCCTTTCAGTGAAGAAATCCTTCCTCGTGTCTGATCTGAACAGGATTTAGGGAGGATTTGTTCTAAAACTTGACTCAGCTTACTCTGTTTATAGACACTGACTGTTTATAGATGTTCTGTCCCAGAGAGCCCCTCTCCATGTCTGCAATTGCAAATTTACAGTGGTTGGAAAAGAGATTGAAAAAGACCTCCAAGATCAATCTTTTCCAACCTCCCATCTCTGTAATTGCTAAGTTACAGCGTAGGCAATGTGTGAGTAAGGCTGAGGGGTGACAGACAGACATGTGTCCCTTGGAGGTGCCAGGATTGTCACTCCTGACCAGCACTGCCAGTGTGAAGCTCTGTGCCAGCTCTGACCCTGCACTGCTTCCTGGAGCTCAAGCTGGCTGGGATCAGTTCCTGCAGCTGCACATTGGAATGATCAGGTTGTTAAAGCAGAACTTTTGCTGCCAAAGGAGTTTACAGTGTCCCCTTGGAGCCCAGAGGGCAGGTTCCTGTGACAGGGTTTCCCACAAGTGTCAGGGCTCCTCTGAGTCTGATCTGCTGCAGTCCAGAGCACTTCTCTTAATCCACATCCACCCAGACAGCCTGTACTGAACCCTTTCTGATGTTCCTGTGAAGGACACCTTGGCCACTTGTATTTCTTTCCACAGTTACATGGACACAGAGCAATATGAAGATGCTGTAAGAGACTATGAGAAGGTTTATCAGACAGAGAAAACAAAAGGTGAGCACGAGGGCACTTGTGTGTGCACAAGTTTCCCTGAACTGGCAATTTTTTTTTGTTGTTCCTTTTTTCCCCCACAATATGCTGTGATTTACAGCCTAATAACCCAGCAGGACAATTTGGAGAAGTCCTCAGAAGCACTGGAAATCCCTGTCTCTGGTCTGGTTTCTCTCCCAGCTCTGAATGCTGAGGTGATAATTCACCTTGTGTCTGAGGCAGTGCACTGTGTTCAGAATGTCTGGTTTTGATTCCTGTCTTGACTATCCTCTTGCTTTTTGAGTGGCCTGAAGTGGAAAGGATGGAGTGACTCCTCCCCTCTGGTGTTGTGCTCCTTTCCAGAACACAAGCAGCTCCTAAAGAATGCACAGGTGGAACTGAAAAAGAGCAAAAGGAAAGACTACTACAAAATCCTGGGGGTGAACAAAAACGCCTCTGAAGATGAGATCAAGAAGGCTTACAGGAAACGAGCACTAATGCACCATCCAGGTACCCCCAGCAGCCCTTATGTGCCCTGTGCAGCCATCACTGAGGCAGAAATGCACGTGGGAGAGGGAATTTCTGGGAGATAGCAGCTCTGACCCCACAGATCTGGAGCATGTTCTGGGATAGGAGCTTGGGAGTGTTGAACATTATCCATTTGCACTAGAAGTTAAAAGCTTTTTCCTGCTTGTTTGTGTATCCCCAGACCGACACAGTGGAGCAAGTGCAGAAGTACAGAAGGAAGAAGAGAAGAAATTTAAGGAGGTTGGTGAAGCCTTTACCATCCTGTCAGATCCCAAGAAGAAAGCCCGCTATGACAGTGGGCAGGACTTGGAAGAGGATGGATTAAACATGGGAGGTCAGTGTTCTTTACAATATTCTGCAGCCTTTAACAAGATCAGACCCTTTAGAGTCTGCCTAAAGCAAGCCTGCTGTTGGAAATGGTTCCATGAATTGCCTTGGTTTAGTCCCTGACAACACTGGGATGAACTGAGTGATTCCAGTTGGGAGCAGGCTGGGACACTGGTGGGTGTTGGCTCAGCTGGTGGGCAGTAGCTGCCATTGGGCAGAAATCTGTCACAGGATGTGGTAAATAGTGTCATTGTGAGTCCCTAAATGCTGCTTCTCCAGATCCTTGGGCTGCCCTGTGGCAGGTTCTCTCTGGGACAGCTGCTTTACCTGTTTGTGGTCACTGCATGGCCCCAGGTGCTAGGAGCCAGGCCTGTGTCCCCTTCTGAGGCACTCTCTGGGGCCTCAGTGAGCTGACAGCTCCTGAACTGTGGGAATGTGATGGCTGTTTTGCTGCAGCTCATGAATTCCTTCTCTTCCCTGTAGAATTTGATCCAAATAACATCTTCAAGGCCTTCTTCAGCGGGCCAGGGGGCTTCAGCTTCGAAGGTAGGTGAGATGTTCTCCCAGCCGTGGAATTGTGAGTACACAGATCCCCTGGCAGGGCAGCTGGGGCTCCCAGTGGATGTGCTGCTGCATCAGGAGAGCATTTGGCTGTTGCACAAATCTAAGAGCTGTTTCCAAGTTCTGCCTGCACAGTGTCAGCTGGTGGCTGGTTCTGGTTCTTGTGAGTTCCAAAGCCACAAACGTGGGGACTCCTCATTCTGGAGCTGTGTGTGGGCTTGGCCATCCATGTGCTGCTTAGGGTTACACTAAACCAATTTGGATTTGAAAAGTCCTGATTATCTTCCATTTTCTTTTTCAGCTTCTGGGCCTGGAAATTTCTTTTTCCAGTTTGGCTAAGAAGCAAACAAACACAAATCAAACCACACATACCTGATCTGCTTCTTTTAACCTCGAATACGGACAGCCCCAGACTCCTCCTCCATCACGTCTCGTTGTCCTTAGAGCAGTTTCATTTCTGGGTTGGAGCCTCTGTTTGTGTGTTGTGTGTGTGAAGAGGAAACCAGCTCGGGAGGGGAAGGCTTGTGAATTTTGTTTTACTGTTAACTTTATTAAAAAAAAAAAATAAAGCTTTGAATCTTTTGGTCCCTCCATGCTGGCCCGTGCTTTCAGCTGCTTCTGCCCCTCAACACAGAGGATTTCCTGGAATCTTCTCAGAATCTCCACATGTGTGAGGGAGAAAGAATTCCTGGTTTGTTCTGGTTGCTTCCAAAGCAGCATGTCCAGGGTTTGGAGTAACTTGTAAGTTATCTTAATCTTTTGGAAATACTGCCAAGGCTCAATCCAGTTTTGTACAATCCCATTTCACCTGCAAGCCTGGCTTCTTGGCTCTTTTTATTTCTTTTTTTTTTTTTTTTTTTCATGGTTCTCCCAGCAAGGCCCACTTGGGCATTAAACTTCTGTGATAACATGTGAGCTTACAATTCTGTATCAGAGAAACGCTGCTTAGAGTTCAAAGAGCAGCTTATGTGAGAATTCCCTGTGATGCAGCTGGAATTAAGGGCTTTGTGTTCCCAAGATTGTCCTGTTTAAGGGAATATTGAATTTGCTCTGGGCTGAATTCCTTCACTGTACTTTTTTAAATTAATCCACTTGAATATTTTATATTTGTGCTAAACTTGATTTTGTTGAGCTTGATGTGTGATTTCCTGTTACTGATCCATGACGTGGGTGAGTCTTTCAATGCCAAGTGAATTCCAGGCAGGGATCATGGGTGGCTTGGGATGTGCAGCATCTGTGTGTTTAGTTAACCTGGTTGAGTGGTTTTCCTCTGGCAGTGATTTACTTCTCCAAAGCAGCAAGAAAATGCAAAGTCCAGCTCTGAACTGAGTCTGTACTTTCTCTTGTGCAGTGTCAGGACAGGAGCTGGAGGGATGGATGAGCTTCTGGCCTGGAGCTGTGTCCTGGTGGGTTTGGTGTCGGGCACTGCCTGTTTGCAGTTTGATTTTCACCTAAAAGGTGGTGTTACAGCAGAGTCTCAGCAGGGAGAGACCTCTGCTTCTGGAATTCCCCCTTTTCTCTACAGCATGGGCAGCACCTTTTTGTCCAGGTGCCCTGTGTGAGCTCCTGTCTGGTGGGTTCTGGATCCTGGTGCTGTCAGTCCCAGGAGGTTGTGCTCAGCCTGGGAAGTGAGGGGAGCAGTGGGGCCGTGGCTGGGGGTCCTGGGCTGGTGCTCAGTGAGGGGCAGAGGGGCTGTGGCCAGGTCTTGGGCTGACCCTGGCAGTGTGGGGCTGTTGGAGGCTGGAGTTTGCTCAGAGAAGGGGTGTTTGGCAGGCTGGGCTGTGCCGAGAGAGAACCTCCCAGTGACTCTGTGTAACAGCGGCTCTGCCCTCCCGCAGCAGAGCAAACGCTGCAGGGAGCTCATTGCACGAGGTGATCACTCGGAATGCCGCGTCTTTGTCTTCCTCCCTCCCTCCCGAGGGCTGGGTGTGCCCTCCAGCAGGACCACGAGGTCCCAGCCGGTCCTGCTGTGGTGTTTGGTCAGGATTCTTGACAATCTGCTTTCATAGAGGGAAAAATTAAGGGCTTAAATTTTAGCACTGCAGAATAGAGTATTTTACAACTCGTTTGAAACTCAGCTTTCTAAGTGAACCAGTGCTGAGTTATACTTTCAAAACCTGACTCTCCCATGTTTGTTCTGCCATCCTTCACACCGGTGTGAGGCATGGACCCACCCAGGTGCGCCCAGAGCAGCTGGGACCTGGCACTTTTCAGGCTCTGAAATGGTGAATACGTGGGGAACTGAAATACCAGTCTATGCACACTGATGCTTCCCCAGCTTTCCTGGCACTGTAATCTGAGTTTACAAGAGTTTAGTGGCATTTTGGTTCCATGAGATCTCGTCCTGTGTGTGTGTTGATGTCACTGTACAGTTTGGGCTGTTCTCAGTCTCCTGTTGCTGAGCAGAGCCATGTTCTGTGTCTGTCAGTGGGTTTATTCTCATTTCCCCCTGCCCCAGGGAAGTGTGACCAGCTTCCTTCCTCCCTCCCTTCCTTCTCTCCAAGCTGACTGAGCCCGTTCCTTGGAGCACAGGAGTGGAATGGCTCTGCTTCTGGGAGAGAAAATGTATACAGCAGCTATTTATAACCTGTACATGAATGCATGATTTAATGTAGTTAAATATTCATATGGTGAGTGCCAAGACTTTCTACAGCACATTGATACGTGAATCAAGGTGAAGGAAATGTTTGGAACCATGGAATGGATTGGGCTGGAAGGCCTTTCAAGGCTGTCAAGTCCAACCCCCTGCCATGGGCAGGGACACCTTCCACTAGCCCAGAGTGCCCAGGCCCTGTGCAGTCCCTGTTCCCCCTGGCACAGGGCAGGGCTGAGCAGGGCTTGGTGGCACCTGGCACCTCAGGGCAGCAGCAGTGTCCAGTGGCACTGTGACCCTCCACCGTGTCCCAGCACGGCTTGGGGAGACAAAACTGCATTTTCCAAAAAATGGACTCAGCTGTGCATTGCTTGGAGTATTGCCTCCACACATGGTGATTCCAGGACATTGTCCATGGGTTGTGGTTGGGTGTAGCTACAGGGAAGCTGAGTGGCAGTGCTCCAGCTACCTGCAGACCTCCTGTGTGTCCTGCAGCCCAGGGGGGCCACTGGCTGCAGGGATTTGCCACAGAAACCACAAATGAGCATCTTCAAGAGATGCTGTGCCTGTGCTGTTCCCAGAAGGACAGAGAGCACATGGAGGTGCAGGAGGTGGTGCTGTGGTGGCATGGACACGCTTTGGTGTGACTCTCAGGTGGCATGGACACGCTTTGGTGTGACTCTCAGCCTGGAAACTCCTGCCAGGGGTCTCCAAGGGGGAATGGCTGGTGCTGTGAGAGCTGCTGCCAACAAGAAGGGCCTGGAAAGAGCAGAGGTGCTGTGGCTGAGAGCCAGACCAGGCTGGTGTGTCAGGGGGTGTCTTCCACCAGCTGAGTTGGGAGAAGATGCTCTGAACAGCTCGAGAGCTGGCGAGTGGCTGTCAGCTTCCCTGGGAAAGTTGTGAAGAGAAGTGTGTGAGGAGTGTCGCTGTGGGCAGAGCTGGCATGTGAGGGCTCTGCTGTAAGACTGCAGTTTTGGCAGGGAGATCAGGAATTGTGTGGCTGTTAGGCTTTGCCTTGGGTGTGGTTTTGTCTGGCTGTGCTCACAGAATCGTGGAATAGTTTGGGTTGGAAAGCTGTGAAGTCCGTTCAGGAGGTTCTGGCCACCCTCTTAAGGTTCCTCATTGCTTTGGCTGCACTGAAACGTACCTGATTTGGTTTTGATCCTGGGAGTGTTCAGTGAGCAGGATCCCCAGTGCTGCTGGCTGTTGTCAATGCAGAAATGCAAGTTGGAAAATGGGAGAAAGACAAATTGTTCAGGTACAAGAGTATTATCCATGGAATTGCAGGCCCCTCCACTCTCTGTATCTGCTGAGATGCAGAGTGGATGCTGCTGTGGTGTGTCTGACATGGAGGCTGGTGCCAGTCCCTGTCCAGCCACACTGGCCCTGGACCTGCAGCCATCAAACAGCCACAGGGTTGGGCCATGTGCTGCTTTGCCATTTCCAGATGACCTCCTCAGTTTCAGTAATAACTCCAGATACTCTTCTTATTTCTCATGGATGGTTTTCATCCTGTTTAAATTCGTGCCTTGTCCTTTCCCCTCCTCTTCCCTAGGGAACAGGACAACTGTGTGCTGCACCCACCCGTGTCCCTGGAGCAGTGCTAGTCCCTGGGCAGCTGTGGCAGGGCTGTGGCAGGGGTAGGTGGCAATAGCTGGTGGCTGTCCCTGCCCTTGGCTCTGTGGGGCCATTCTGGGTCCCTGCACGTCTGTGGAAGCTGATGTGAAATGCTTTGGCCTTCCTGGCCAGGCCTGGCTCTCCCCACTCCCACCGTCATGGATGGGGTTATCCCTTCTTGGAGCAGTCATGGATGGGGTTATCCCTTCTTGGAGCAGTGCTGGGCATTTTCCCTCACCCAGATCTGAGCTTGGAGAGACAGCTGTGCTCTGTTGCAGGGAGCTGGGACACTGCACCCGAGCTGGAGCTCAGGGGTGGCCCGGGAGGGCAGGATCCGTGGGGAGCCCAGCAGGACGAGCAGCCCTGCTGCCATCCCAGCCTGACTGCCCAGCCCTGTCCCCACTGTCCCCTAATGGCTCGAGTGAACAGAGTCTGGTGTGAGGCAGCATCCAAGGGGCCGCAGGGGGAGCACCCAGAGCCCCACAGTGCACGTGGGTCACAACATTATGGATTAGTCAGGACAAATCCAGGCACCGATGCGAAGCCACTTGGAGAGGAGCTTGTCCCTGCGCTGCCGTATTTATCTGAATCGGAATTCGGAATGTTTACCTCAGTGTACATAGCTCAACCTTTCCCTGGGAGGAAAGGGGAATTGCATGGAGCAATCGCTGTCCCATTGCTTTGCCAAACTCCTCATCCTCTCCCAGCCGGGCTCCGCATCGGTACCAGCTGTCCCTCTTGGACCTCTCTAGGATGTGAATGGTAAAAATGTGAATATTTGTTGTTTACTTCCTTAGCAGAACTCCTGATGCCGTGTTTGTATGGGAAATCAGCCTGAGCAGACCCATATGCAATCGGTTTTACTTTATTATAAACTGTATATGATGTACAAACTAATAAAAACTCAAACGACGACAATGTCACTGTTGTTCTTGAACAGGCAGATGAAGGAGATATTCCAGCTGTGTATTCTGGTGCTGGAGTGATCTGGGCACTGGGGGTGTGGGCTCAGCCAGCCCCTGAGCAGGTGCTGGCAAATCCCTTGTAGAGCTTTGGTGGAACAAACCCTTGAGGTTCTGTCAGGAGAGGCCCTGGCTGAGCGTTGGGCACTCAGCTGCTGCCAGTGTGGAAGGTTGGAGGGATTTCTCCATGAAGGGTCACAGGCGCTCTGGGTGGGTTTAGAGCTCACTATTTTATGGTATAATGAGAATTTATTCTTCTCCTTTGCTTCTGATCAGCAGGAAGTATTTTGCTTTCACAGTAGAGTGCTTGGTACCAGAAAAGCAACCAAAGCTCTCCCTGCTTTTGGCCTCAGCAGTCAGAGAGAAATGCTCTTTGCCCCAGCAACATTGGACTCGGGGTGAGCTGTGCCCAGCCCCAGCCCACGCCTCAAACACAGTCAGTATTTACAGTGTTAGTTGGGTTAATGTCACTCTGCTGCTCCCCAGACCCTGAGCCAGGGCAGGAGGTCGAGCTGGGACCTTACCTGGGGCTGTTAGTGGAGCTTTGTGTTAAACAATGCCCAGGAGCCACCGCCCTGCTGGGCCAGGGCCTGGCAGAGCACAAACCCAAGTTGCAATAAAACAGATTTAATGACACAAGTGCTGGGTCAGTAACTTCCAGCTGGGGTTTAGGTTCGAGCAGACATGAGTTACATGGTTACAGTGCCTCCACTTCCTACACTACGGGGTTACTCCAGCCTAACTCTTTAACATTCAAGTGCATTAGAGGAAGGGAGTAAAATCTTGCATGAAGTCCAGTTGTGTACTTCAGACATGATTTTAGTTTCTATCAAATAAGATGGAAAAGATGTTAGTTCATCTCTTCCACTCCCTGCCAAGGCAGGATTGTTCCCTACAGGACACGGGATGGTGCTTGGCCCAGCCCAGGTGGAGGGAAGTGGCTCCCTGTCCTGGTGTTTCACTTGATTTCCCCAAAGTTGGTGTCTTTAAGGCATCACCTGGCACAGTGCCCTCCTCCTGGCTGTCCCCAGAGCATGTCTGCTGTGAGGGACAGGAGCTGGGATGGAGCCCACTGGGCAACTGCGATTTGGGCTGCCAGGACCCGCTGCCCTCAGCAAGGTCTGTCCTTAGGGACCAAACCCTTGGTAAGGACAGGACTCCTGACAGGAGTGACCCACGCCTGGGTCTCGCTAGTTCTGACCCTGTACTCAGCTGCCAGAATGGCCAATGTCAGTCCCTGGGTGTGGGAGGGGAGGGACATCCTGCAGTTCCCTTGGCTTCAGACCAGCGACTGACAGGCTTTGGTCAGTGCCAACAGGTAAAGATCGAACGATTGTGGTTCAGAGGGAAGCAATAAAAGCCCCAGAGTTGATCTTTCTCCAAGGAAGAAAACAAGCAGGACACCCCAGCAGGTTCCCTCCAAAACTCACATTAAAATCCGTGACAGTTTCAGTCAGGAGTTGCTTGTTTTCTTCCTTTTCTGAGGCCGATAACTCCCCAGAGGCTTCACGCTGGGGTGGGCAGGAGGGTTGACTTTAGTAAAGGTAGAATTATTTCTCTTTACACTTTTAAGGTTACAGGAGTTACTTGCCTTTTAAAAACAAACCGAGGAGCTGCCCTGCCTGTGCTCCTAGATGATGGTGCAGGAGCTAAAGGCAGCACCCCGTTTGTTGGTGCTCTGCGTTGGCACGAGTTTTCCCTTCCCGTAGTATCCCGAGAATATCGCCCTCACATCAATCTTTTTAGACAGGACAAGCATCCACATACCATTATCAAAATACAGCAGTTTCCCTCCTCCAATTTCCCCCACTTGCTCCCCTTTGTTCCCTGCCTTTTCCAGCTTCACAAACTCCAGCAGGTCGAGCCCCGTCTGCACGGCTTCGACGCCGTTGGCACAGCCCAGGGTGATGTGGGCCCGGCTGCCCCGTGGGAGGTTGTCTGTGGGCAGGATCTTGTCAGCATCCCCGGGCCAGAGCAGCAGCTGCTGCTCGCTCAGCTCGATGCGAGCCCCGACAGTCTTTGTGGTGATGAACAGCGCCGAGATGGAGAGGGTGAAGCCTTTGCCGTAGGAAGCCTTCACGGCCTGGAGGAGAGGGACACACACGGGACAGTGTTAGTGCCTGTGGGTGGGGATTCACTGTCCTCAGGCTTGGGGACAGCGTGGCTGCTCATGGCAGCTCTTGCTGTGACACGGTCAAAATACCCAGAGCAAGGAGAAGGTGAGTGCCTGATGTCCCAGCTCTGTGGATCTGGAGCTGGTAATGTCTTTGTCCTTCACAAATTCCAATATTTAACCTGGGTTTATGTGCTCTGAAATGATTGATCTGGGGATCTAAATACCTCAATTCATCATCATTCAGCTCAATCTGTCAGAGATGATGCTGGAAGTCATGTCTGATTGGGGGAAGTGGGAGTATTTTGTTTGGAAATAGGAAACCAAATCACCGTGTCCACAGTTTGGAGTTTTCTCTGCACAGGCCATATGGATGTAGTTCCTGTCCCTATATTTGGCCTCTTGGGTCAGAGCAAAGCCCATCCCCAGACCTCTCCCAGGCTCATGGACACCCCAGAGGGGAGGGAGGGGACCCCAACACTCACTTCCTGCTGCGCATATTCCTCGGCTCCAGCTGCTTTTCCAAACTCAGTGTATTTTGTGGTGCAGTGCAGGACCCCAGGTGGCCTCTTCACAAAGTAGCTGGTGAGATCTATTTTTATTTTGGGATCTTCGATAGCAGAAGGAACTGCAGATATAGGTAAACAATGTCACTGTCACAAAGTGATCCCCCTGATGTCAACCCACGAGCCCTGGTTCCATCTCTCCCTTCCCTACCCCAGCCTCCACATCTCGTCTCTCTGACTGCTGGGTGGGAAACCAAACCCCTCCCTCCTCCCAGGCTCACTGCAGATGGAGACAGAGAACAGAAGCTCCTGTGCATCATCGTGGCTCATCTTAAACCTGGTGGTTTGTTCAGCCTTTCCCATTTTTCTCTGCCTTTTTCCCACCCAACCCCTTGGAACCAGGGGACACCCAGGATCCCATGTCCTGCTGCTGCCACCTGAGCTCAGTGCCCTGTGGGGCCAGACCTAAACGGACTTGGGAAAAGCTCTTTAATTTATTTTTACTTATAAAAGCAACTTTGTCAACTGTGAAGACCAGGTTAGTAGCTTTAAAAAGCTTTTGTTGTCGACAGTATTAGAAATTGACTTTAGAAGCTAATCAGACTTGTTAACATCAATGGGTAAGAATGTGGTAAGAGAGGATCAGTACATACAGTATTTACTCTCCTTTTTGAAGGCTTTGAGACTCCCAAGCTCATCCAAGAATGCCTGGCCAGCCTTCCTCAGGATCTCCGAACTTCTTTTGCTCAAAAACCACCCAAAATACATGGGGAGGAATTCCTTCTCTAAGCTTGGCTTCATCTTCTTCAGCTCTTCCACAGACAGTTTCCATTGATTCTTGTCCTTTAGCTGGGGACAATCCAAGCGCCACGGGGTTTTGGGCTCGGCGAAGATGACTTTGTAGCGGTACTTGTCAGCAATGTCAAAGAGCTGCTCCAGCCGTTCCCGCTCGTGGTGAGTGTCATCCAAAACAATGACGCTGATCTCCCGTTTGCAATAGTCAACTAGATCCTCGTCCACCTTGGAGTACTCTTCAGGAACGGAGCTTCTTATTAATGGTGTAATTTTATAGTGATCAACAGAGATGACCTTGCAGGCGTCTTTGTAGCGGTCGTGGATGGCCTGGGCGAGGGTGGACTTCCCGCTGCCGGGCAGGCCCCGGAGGATGAAGAAGGTTTTGGATTCTTTGAGTGTGGAGATGGTGTCTTCATCATCCAGGAATGGGAAATGCAAACTCTCAGGTCTCTCTTTCGCTGATTGAGTAGACATTTTTCTAAATATTTTAGGCAGGAAAGTGTGACTCTTCTTGGAGAAGCCTCTGTTCTGAAATGGAAGGAGAAAACACTTTGCAGGGCAGGAACCCCAGAGACAATGTGGCCCTGCTGGGACCTTTAGTGGAAAAGGATGGGCAGAGGGAGCATCTCCCCCACACTGCCTCATTTGGGTGCCCTGCTCAGCTGACACCTCCTCCCACAGCTGCTCTGGCTGGTCACACAGCAGGGATCCACTGCATCCCACCCAGGGGCTGAAGGTTCAGCCCTGCTCCCCGCTCTGGCCTCGGCAGCTGCAGTCCTGCCCCACTAGGAGGGGGTTTCTCAGACACCAGGAGCTGCCACAAAGCCCCAGCCCAGGCAGAGCTCCTCGTGTGGCACATTTAGTCTGAACACTTGAACAAACACCTGTGGCTGCCGGATGCGGGGGCAGTGACCCATGGAGGAGCCCAAGGGGAACTGAAAGTCCCAGCACGGTGAGAGCTGCCACGCTCCTGTCCCTTTACCTGAATCACAAACTCTATTCCCAGGCTGGTTCCTAGAGCACCACAAGGATGGTCCTGTCTCTCTCTGAGCTGCACTGAGGATCAGCTGAGCACCTCACAGGAGGGAATTTGGGCTCCTCTTGGGAAGAGCAACTGAGACGGCTTCCAGGAAAGCCAAACCCCTCCCAGCAGCTGCAAGGCAGAACTCGAAAGTGAAACCTCGAGTGCTGGAGGAAATGAAACACTCCTGGCTGGCAGCAGTGAGCAGGAGATGCCGCTGCGAGCTGGCACGGCTGCCCCTGCCCTCCTGCCAGCAGCTCCGGTTAGCGGATTCCCAGACTAATTCCCAGTAGAGGCTGGGAAAACACGGGACTGAAAGGAAACGTGGGATTTCTTCAGCTGTGTGAGTCCTCAATAGCATCAACGAGGCAGACGTTGTTTGTTGGGTCAATACATGAACTTTCCACCCCCCGCAGCTGCCTGAGGGCCAGCCCAGCCTGGGATCCACTGGACCGTGGGAGTGATGCCCAAGAAGTGAGTTTTGCCTTTGATGCAAAAATTAAGAAGCTTTACATAAAACATAACTGCTCTGCCTGGGCCAGAAAAATGTGTTTCCAGTTCGCAGTTTTTAAAAAACACTTTTCAGATGCTGATTTCCCCATCTCTTTATTCCAGAAGGTGCAGGTGAGTTTTGGTTCCAAATGCTCTGGGAGCAGGAGCAGGACCCCACATTTCCCACGGGCACTGCAGCCTCACACCCCGCCGGGGACAAACGAGCCCTGAGAGCAGCAGGGACATGTGGGCTCCCCGGCGACCCCCGTGCTGCTTTCCCCGCACACTCGGGGCTCAAAGTGCTCACGCAGGAGGAAACCGGTGAGTGACCTGGAGCGCTGCTCCTTCTCGCAGCACAGGTGCCCCGCTTGCCAGGGGCTCGCACGGCCGGACAGCCCCGGGCCGGGCTGTCCCGCGGGCGGGGACCGGGGCCACTGTTCTGCCGCGGCAGCTGCCGAGGGGACTGAGGCGCTTTTCAGCCCCGTGAACAAAGGAACAATCGCGGCCCCCCCGGGCCATTGTTCGCCGCCGGCTCGGGGACAACGGGCGCCTTCACGGGCCGGGCCGGGTGGACAAAGGCTCCGCAGAGCCCGGGGGAGCGGGGTCTCGCCGGACAATCTCCCATTGAGCCGGGCCCTGCCCCCCCGCCGCCCCCACAAAGCTCCCGCTTGTCTCCGGCTCCCCATGGAACAGGGGCTCGCGTGGAGGGAGCCATCGCTCCCGGTCCCGGGCTGCCCGCGCCGCGGCAGCCCCCAGAGTGTCCCGGGACCCCCAGACGGAGCCACGAGCCCCCGGGGCCGTTCTCGGGGCCCGGCTGCCTCCGCGCCCCCCCAGGCCCAGCGCCCACGTGTCGGCAACGCCGCCGGCGCTCCCGCCCTCCGGGGAATCGGAACCTTGGCCGGGCGGAGCTGCAGCCCCGATCCCGATGCTAGCTAGTCCCGATCCTAGCCACGGTGCTAGTCCCGATGCTAGACCCCGCTTACCATGGTGAGGGCAGCGGCTCCGGGGNCTCCCCGGGGCGGCGGGGGGGCCCCGGGGCTCAGCCCCGCCCGGCCGCGGAGGAGCCGGTCCCGGGGATGCTGCCGGGACAGTCCCGGGGCCCCGAGAGGGGGGTACGGGGCGGGGGGAGGCAGCGCTCCGAGAACGGCGGCGGCTCGGACCAGCTCCTTCCCTGCTAGGGACACACACTCCAGTGCTAGGTACGACGCTTGCTCAATATTTATTTCAGCTTCCCGCCTAGGCTCTACTTTTTCCCACTGCTGTCCTTTATTTCCTTGTCCGTCTCCCCCCTTTAACGCTTCCGTCTGCTTACGTATCGTTTCTGGCTTCCTCTTAGGACTTTTTATCTCGATTCCCTTTCTCCTCCTCTTCCACATTCTCAGTGGTGTTTTTTATGCTTTCACTGCTGAAAAGGCGATCTGGGAAGGGAAAAGGAAACTTAAGCCAAGTCCTAGAACTCAGCAGTCGGACACAAGAAAGGCCCCCGGGCTCCCTTACCCTCGGCAGGAATCTCTCACTACCCTCTAGGTCCTGGGCTGCACGGCCTGAGGGGAGCAGCCCCGGGGGCTGCGGGCACAGCGCCCTGCCAGGACCCTCCCCCGAAGCCCGGGAGGGTTGGGGCAGGGCCGGGCTGTCGGTGACACCGGGCCAGCCTGCGGGGGACACTCAGGGAGCGCTGCTATCTCTAAGCTGGGCACGGCCGGAGCTGAGGGCGCAGCTGAAACAATCCTGGACTTCCACCAAGATTTCTATTCAATACTTGCAAGGAAATGGGTGCTGTGGGAATTCTAAGGTGCTGCTGGATGTGCAGAACAGGAGAGTGGTTTTTTTTCCCATTTCTGGGTGCAGAGGTGTGAATAACAAGTACCTTCATGGGAGGGAATCATCCCGTCTTTGTGGCCTTTGTTCAGCTCTGCAATGAAGCTTTTGCTCACATTATCCAAGGCCTGAAAGGAATGAAGTTCTTAACAAAAGCCCCAGAAATGCAGCTACATACGCAACATTTTCCTGTTTTCTTTTGCTGTCTGCTATCATTACCAAATCCTTTCCTACTGTAAAACTGCATTTTTTCTGGCATTACTGGCTGGAGAATCCCAGCTGGGATAACAGCTACTCACAGAGGCTGCCCAGAGCTCCTCCTCCCCTCGGCAGCCCCCTTACCGCAATGATGCCGTTTTGAGCAGCTTCACTGGGCACAAGCCTTGCCTTCTCCAGAGCCCTTTCAAAATTCAGGATTGCAGACCGGTAATCTTTCAATTTCACTGGAACAGACAAGGATATCAGCTGGTTTAGCCCAGGATCAGAAGAACAGCAAGAAATAATCGAGCCAGTCTTGATCTGAGCAGTTGCTTTGGCTGATAAATCCTAGAGATGTTTTCAGACCAGCTTCTCCACCCTGAGAGCAAAACCTGTGCCCACATCTTTACCTTGTGCCTGTGCCACCAGCACGGTGGCATGGAGCTGCCACTCCACATCTCCCTCTTCATCTGCTGACTGCAGGGACTTCTGGCCATAATCTTGGGCTACTTCAGCTTTATCCAGCTCGAGGTAGCACCGCCCAATTTCATGGAACAGCCACGCCTTCTCCAGGCTGGATTGGGCCAGTGGAATCTTCTCCTCCCAGCTTCAAGCAGAGTAAGACAGACAAACCTTTACCAACCCTCACTGGGTACAGTTACAACTCAACCACTGACTTGATAGCAAAGGGTTCAGGTGTGAAAATTTCCCCAGGCCTGGCTGCAGTGAGAACACACAACTGAAAAAGCACGACCTGGGTCACTCCAACCCCCTGATGCCTTTGCTGCTGGGCTGTACATACGTGTTGATGGCCTGCTGGAACTTGCCAATTCGGGCGTACACGTGGCCAATGTTGTCCAGGGCCCGGGACACGGCGTCCGTCAGAGTGCTGAGACAGGGAGACAAAGGGATTGTGGCACTGACATCCTGTTCCTCACTCACTCTGGGTTTCTTCATGCTCCCTTTGGTGCTCCCCATGCTCTCAGAGAGTTGTTAGGAGGTAAAGGACCCAGGTCAGGCTGAAAGTCATGAAATCAAGGTTGATTTTTGATTTTATCTACAGGTCTGGCAGCTGATGCCATAAGACACAGGGGAAATGGTTTAGCTGTGCCTTTGATTACTATTAATTTTTGTGCAAATCTGGCAGTCCTTGGGAAAGTCTTTTCTTTGCCTCTGTTTCCCTCTGTGTCCCTGACACTCATGGATGATTTCTGACTTTGAAAGCAAAGACTCAAAAAGGTGTCTGCAGTGTGTCTGCAGGCTCCTGACACCAGCCCTGATCCTGTGCTTGGACCGAGCTTTGCTCCATGCTACATGCAGCTCCTTCTGTAATACCAGACCCTGTGGGCTTTAATTTTTTTCTTAATTATCCTCATTTTCATCTTCAGAAGCAGCTTTGCCTACCCTTACCTTAGAGGTGGAAAAGCCTGTACGAGGAGCAGACAAATGCGATGGGAGTCATGGAATCATACAGCAGTTTGGGTGGGAAGGGACCGTGACGATCATCCAGCTCAAATCCCCGTCACGGGGTCATTAACGCGAGTAATTAACGAGTCATTAGCGGCGTCTCCAGCTGCAGCCGCCAGAGGACGCAGCCCGCCCGTCACTGCCGGTCCTTCACGGCATCCTCGGGTTTAGCGAGGTCCCAAACCCGGCATCTCCTCCCGCTCTCTCCTGCTAATTCCTGCATTTACCTGGCCTGCTCGGGGAATGCGACCACCAGGAGAGAGGCAGCCTTTTCCTAAACAAACATTCATTTCCAAAAGGATTTTTGAAAATGAGAAACAACCACGCAGTGACATTTGAAAAGCTCAGTGCACTACTGCCAAAAAAGTCCCAAATCATTTCAAGGCACTGTTCCATGATTTCTGCTATGCTTTGCAAACTCTTGCTACATCTAAGACTACATTTTGTTCCACTGTGGTTCAGCTGGAAGAGCTGTGGGATGTGTCTGGTGCAGACAGGTAAGTGCACCTGGAAGAGACCTTTATTTCAAGCCATGCTTAATGGTCACTATGAAAAGAAGTTTAAGACAAAATGTAGCAGAAAACTAGAGCAATTTCAACATCTTCCTGAGAAGAGAGTACCTGCTTAAGATTAAAGTGCTGAGACTGGGACTTGTGTTCTTTTGCTTTGCTACAGAAGAGATTTTGATGTGCCCTGTGCTGTGGCTCCTTAAAAATCTGCTTCAGGTTCCTTATTTTGAAATAGTGAAGATAAAAAGTCACACAGACCCTAGTGCTTGTGCAGAGCTGAAGGTGTAACCCTGTTAAACCCCCCAGGTGAGAATTACTTTACCTCATGCTAAAACACCCCCACAGAGGCATTTTCCCCTTTCTCCACCCACCTGAACTTCCCAGAACTTACTTCTGCCTGGCACAATCCAGGTCCATCTTATGGCTGCGCAAAGCTGCCTCCATCTGCCCCATTGCCAACTGTGCATCCCCAATGCAGCTGTGGAGGTTCCCAATCAGTTCATTCTTGTTGGGAACTTCATCCTCTGACCACGCTTGTATCTTTTTCAGCAGGCGCTCAGCTTTCCTGCAGCTTTCCTCAGCGGAACCTCTGGCCAGCACTGGGGACAGGGAGCAGAGTTGGACACTGGGGTGTGACACAGAGACATTGAGAAGTTGTGAATTCTCCAACCCTGGAGGTGTTCCAGGCCAGGCTGGATGGGGCTTGGAGCAACCTGGGATAGTGGAAGGTGTCCCTGCCCATGGTAGTGGGGGTGGAGTGGGATGAACTTCAACCCCTTCCAACCCCAACCATCCTGGGATTCTGTGATACTCAGGAACTGAGACTTGGTGAAGTGGCTAACCCTCAGACAAAGCTCAGGAACAGAGCTCCCCACAGCAGTGGGAGGCACTCAGCTTCCAGCCAGGAACCTACTCAGCTCAATATCCTCCATCTCCTTTGCGATGGCTCTGGCAATGTCGGATGGTTTCTGTTTCTTGTCCTGCGTCCGGCCCTGCCGCAGGACCTTGCGCTCGTACACCCGCGCGTAAATCGGCTTCTGCTGCTGCCAGAAGTCCCGCCGCTGGTTCAGGTAGGAGATGCCACCCAAAACTAGGTCCATGACTTTGACCCCCTGCCTTGTGCTGCTCTGCATCAAGTCTGGAAATAAGATGAGGTAGAACCCAGGTGAGAATCAACAGACCTGAGCTGCAGCTCAGTGGAGAATTGATTGGGAACATTTTTCTGTTCTGACACAGACAGTCCTGGACATGAAAGTGTCCCATGCTCCTCAGAGCTGAGGTGATGGGGGAGCTAACAATAAACTCTGTGGCATTCACATTTTCTGAAAAATCCCTTTGCCAAGGATTTTTCTGCTGGGAAGCTGAGAAGCCTCAGAGAAAGGGAAACAATTCTTATCTCATTTGCTTCTCCTGTGTTTTGCTCCTTTGGAATGTGTTTGGAGATTGTTCACCCACAGGTGATTGTTTCATTGCATTCTGCTGTGGGTTGTTTTCACTCAATGGCCAATCAGTGCCAAGCTGTGTCAGGACTCTGGAAAGAGTCATGAGTTTTCATTATTATCTTTCTAGCATTGTATAAGTATCCTTTCTGTATTCTTTAGTACAGTATAACATTCTTTAATACAATATAATAAAATAATAAATTAGCCTTCTGAGAACATGGAATCAGATTCATCATCCCTTCCTTCATCAGGGCACCCCACAAATACAATAAACTCTGCTACCCATGTGGTTCAGTGAGCTGAGCTGGTGTTCCAGCCTTGTATCTGCTGCCTTCTCTGCTGATCAGAGCCAAGAAGGGGCCCAGCAAGTGGGGCCAGCTGTGCTGAGCACCTGTGCTCTGGGACAGAACATCTGTATGGCACATCTGTATTGACAGGGCATTTTGAACAGTGCTGTGGATCAGGCAGATGGAAACTGAGAGGGCTTTTACCTGCCTGCAAACCAGACTGCCCACATGTGTAATTAGTGCTGGCAACACTGTAAAACCTGCAAGCAAACCAAACCTTAATCACTTCTCTATTTCTGGGTGAAAAGTTCCCTAGAAATATGACTAAACGAGCATCATCTCTGTGCCTTTTTCTAAAATAAGATACTTCTCCAATTCCTGCATCTTGACCTTAACAGCATTTATAACAAACCCACAGAGGAGTCACAGCTCCATGAGCAGACACCTGCCTGTGTCCCCACCACTGTGAACTCTGGTATAACTAACTAAGAGTCACAGGGATTTAAAAGAGGAAAAGAAATAAAGAAGAATAAAAAAGGGATGAAAGAAAAATAGAATCTGCTGAGAAGGAGAAACACCTTCATCCTTGAGCAACTTCTCCAGATATGCCTTGTCAGCATAAAGCTGTCCCAGAAGCTGTTGCTCTGTTTTTGGACTCTGCTTCTTCGTCTGTTTTTGATCCTTTTGGTCCTTTGGTTTGTTTTGCTGTTTCTGCTTGTCTTTTTTGCTCTGCAGCTAGAAAAAAAAAAAAAAGGACGTGGGGGACATCAGTGGGGAACACTGGAATGAGCAGAATTCTCTTTATACTCCATATAAGACAATTTATTTTTTAAATAAAAGCAAAGAGTGTCTCACCAGCTGCTTTGGCCATGAGCAACTGAAATTCTGCAGCCAATTGTGCTCCCTGGGGACCACAAGGGTGTTACAGAAAGGGTAAGAACTAGTTCTGGCTTCTCAGAGGAACAGGACACTACTGCAACGGATCACCCAAAAGTGAAGCAATAAAGAAAGTGTCCATTATCAAAACTGTGACCCTTAAACACCAGGTAAACCCAAAGTCAATATTGGAGCTCACTATGCCCTCTGGGCTGTTACTCATTGGATGGATGGCTGGCAACACCCCCAGACATGGGCTGGAGGAGAAATTCCAGGTTTTGTTCCTGCATGGTGGCTCCTCCTGACCTTCTGCCTTCCCCCTTAAATTCTGGGTGGCTTGAGCCAGACCTGCATTAGAAGCAGGTGACAAACACCCTCATGACAGGCCAGTGTGTTTTAATGCTCCAGAGGCCCTTCAGCAGGCCCACTGCTCCCACAGCCACATCCCTGAGGGGACTGTCTCTCCTCTGGTGCCCATGTCAGCATTACAACACCTGCAGAAGCTTCTCCAGCAAGAGCCCTGTGCTGTACCTCTGCCTGCCTGCTCACAAAGCACAGCTCCTCCTTGCTCTCCAGCTTCACCGAGGATGGATCTGCAGGCACAGAGGGTCTGTGTTAGTGCTGCACAGCAGCCATGCAGGGTGCTGTCAGTAAAATGCCCATAAAGGTGCCAAGCCCAAAATGTTCAGTTTCAATCACTTTTGTCATCCCTTCCCATGGAATAGGTTGGTGTGTTCTAGGAGCAGGGAATGCAGCTCATCCACCAGCTCCTCTTGGGATTTCAATTCACACAGCACCAGGGGTGAATATTGCATTCACTGTTGCAATATTCCTACAGACAGGGTACATCCTGCATGGAAACTGAAGGAGAAGGATGCAGGTTCTTCTGGGGGATCACAGCTGGAGCACAAAATGGAAGGAAAGGTATTTTGCTTTGTGCACTGATTAGGGCAAAAGGCCCATTGTGTTTACCACCATCTGTCTGCACACTGAGAGGAAAGAGTGAGGAACAGCTCTTTGTTTGGTCTGAGGGAAGGACAGAGCTGCCAAGGCTGCTGCAGAATTCCCTTCAGCAGCCCCAGGGCCCAGACCAGCAGCACGAACACAGGCAGGTCACAGGGGCAGGTGTTCCCATCCATCCAGGTGAAGCAGAGCCAGGGAAGCAGCTTGGGGATGTGCCCTGTTAATGTGTGTGCATTTCCCAACTGTTCAAACATCCACCTGTTTCCATGCTTCCCTGCATCTCACAGCTATTGACTGATTTAAAAGATTCTTAGTTATATATCAGTTAAATAGTAGTTATATTAGTTTAGTTATGTTTAGTTAAATATCAGTTTTCTATTTTTTAAATTCATTTTTGTGCCTGCAGCCCTGGGGGCCCAAAGGTGGTTAGAGCTCTTGGCTCAGGATATTGAGCTGGGAAGATTTCAGCTGGAGCTGTGATGATATCTGAGCATTGTGCTAAGCTCAGGAAGCAGCAGGAATGGAGGAAAGCAAGCCAGATCTGGAAACCTTCCCTGTTTCCTGTTTTTTAAACATCTATCCCATCTGAAAGTGCTGCAGGCTCTGGTGCCACTGGCACCTGTTAAACCCTGGCACTGGGGGAGGGCTGAAGTTTTGAAATTTTGGGAGAGGGAGGCCCTGGTGTAGCTGGGAATGTGTGTGGGGTGTGAGTGGGGTGTGCCAGGAGCTGGGCAGGGACAGGCTCCAACCCACCCCACAGGTTTGGCAGCCCCAGAGGAGCCCTGCACACGTGTTCCACTCACGTGGCAGAGGTGGCAGCCCCAGCTGAGGTGTGTCTGTGCCCCACACTGGGACATGTCCTGTCCATGCCTGCTGGCAGGGCTGAGAGAAAAACTAAGTGAAAAGGGGTGAGTTTTCTGTTTGTTTTAAACCCCACGAGGTCCTTGGCCTTTCCTGTCTCTCCAGGACCTGCTCAGTGATCTGAGCCAGGAATGGTGAAAGCAGAGCTCATTACAAGAGTCAACAGTTTCACTGCTCTTTTGCAATGAAATTTGGAGGAGAGTCAGGATTTCAGGAGGCCAGTCTGAGGTAGCATGGCACATTGCATTCCAAGCTTTGAATACAGGGATAAAGGTCTCAAATGGAGTCTGTAATTAGTGCTGGAGGTAGATCATAGAATCATGGAATCCCAGAATGGTTTAGATTGGAAAGGACTTTAGAGCTCACGCAGTTCCATGCCCTGGAATTGCACCTCCCATGGGCAGGGACACCTTCCACTACCCTAGAGTGCTCCAAGCCTCATCCAGCCAGGCCTTGGACACTTCCAGGGGTGGGGCTGCCAAAGCTTCTCTGGGCAACCTGTGCCAGGCCTCCCCACCCTCACAGGGAAGAATTTCTCCCCAATATCCCATCCAACCCTGCCCTCTGGCAGTGGGAAGCCATTCCCCCTTGTCCTGGCACTCCAGGCCTTTGTAAAAAGTGTCTCCAACTTCCTTGTCAGCTTCCCTCATGTGGGAGCCACAGGCAGGTCATGGATTAGATGAGTTGCTGTGGTTTGTATTCTCTGGAAAGTTTCCATGATGATTTTGGAAACTGGAGTGTCAGGATTTACCTACAGAACTAAAGGGATCAGGCACTGTGTATGAACAGCATTCAGGGGAGAAAGAAAGAACAAAAGAAAAAAAGGAGCAGGGTTGGCTCTTTGTGCTGCTTCCTGGTGCTTCTGGATTTATCTGCCGCAAAGAACATGAACCCAGAAGCAGAGAGGCTCTGCTGTGGGGCTCTTGGGTCACTTGCAGAGCTGATTTGGCATCAGCTGTGCCCTGAACAGCCTTGTCCGGGCTCACGGGGGCCAGAAAGTGACATTTCTTACTCCCAATGCAGTTGATAATGGCCTCCTCAGCCTTGTTGATGCCCAGCTGGAACTTGTGCAGGTCGGGGCGGAGCCTTCGGCCTCGGTGGTAAAACACCAGGGCAAACTCAAAGTCCCCCATGGCATACAGGGTCTCTGCTTTCTGGTAAAGCCCCTAAAACAACATTTGGGAGAAGAAACTGATAAAATGTGGGAAAACTTTGATGGATCTCAAGTAACTCCTGTCAGGCACACCTGAGAGCCCAGGGCTGTGACAGCTTGCAGACATTAAACCCCAGACCTGGGGGTGCCTGAGCACCTCAGCAGCTCTGAGAGCAGCAGAAATCTCAGGAGGGTTTGGAGTTCCCTCACAGACCCTGCAGGGTCTCACAGATCACCCCTCTCCTGTCCCTTCAGCTGGTTACCTCATAGAATGTGTTGTCAATTTGGAGCGAGGCTTCAGCATCTTTCAAGGAGTTTTCCGTGTCTCCAAGTTTCAGAAAACACCTGGAGCGGGTGATAAGGCAGTGCTTGTCTCCTGCTCTCAGCTTCAGTGCCTGGAACCACAGACACGGCCATGTCACCAGGGCTGGACATGTCACCACACACGGACACGTCACACCGCAAATACACAAGTGCGGGTATTTGATGCCACAGTTCCCACGTGGATCTTGATGATGGACGAGGAGAAAACTACAAGGATTTTGAAGACACGTCCCTCCGCGTCCCCCCCTCTTGCCGCGGGTCCCCCTCTGCCTCTTCCCCCGCCCGAACCGAACCGCGTCCCGTCGCGGCGGCCCCCCCCGACGCCCCTCCCGCCGTGNCGAGACCCCTCCCGCCGTGGGCATCTCGGTGCCCTCAGACCGCGGCGCCCTCACGTCATTGAAGCAGCCCAGAGCCTTGTCGTGCTGGCCGCGCCGGCTCAGGGTTGTCCCCTCGGTCATGAGATTCCCGAAGGAGACGACGGGCAGGTCCTCGTCCGCCATGGCTGCGCTGCGGCGCCGTTGCCAAGCAACGGTTACCGGGTAACGCCAGCTTCCGGTGAGCTGCCCCGCCCCGGAAGTGACGGAGCGCGCCCGGCCGGTGCGCACGTGCGGTGCCGGTGTCCCGGGCGGCCCCGGCCCCGCTCCGGTCCCGGCGCTCGCCGTGCCTCTCAGCCGGCCCGGCTCCGTGCCCGTGCGGTTCTGTTCTTCCACCCGCGTTCCCCGAGCCCAGCGCGGCCGCTCCGTACAGCCCTACAGCCGCGGTGCCTGCGGAGCACCGGGCAGAGCCGGTTCCTCTGCCCCAGCGGGGGTTCCGCAGGGGCAGCACGAGGGCAGCCCTACATGTCGCTTACACCTCCCTACAGTCGGTTATTCGGTACTTGGGAATACTTCGGGAGAGGGAGGCTCGGTGTCCGCCGCTGGCCCCGGTACCGGGGTGTGATCCCGGCCAAACAAACGGCGAACGGCGAACGCTGCTGGTTCACTCCCATCACCGCTCCAGCCCTGAGTTTGTTTTGGCGCTGGTTCAGACTCCAAGATCTGCGCTTGAAACACTTTGTTCCTGCCAAGTGACTCAGAGTCCGGGCGGGGGGAGGCGGGCATCTGTCCCGCTCGGGACCGGTGGCACTTAACGTCACCGCGAGGCGCTGCCCGGCTCCGGAGCCCGCTCGGCGCTGCCCGGGGCTTGGCCCCGGCCCAGCGCCGCTGTCCGGCCCCGCTGGGGCGGGAGGCGGGCTGGGGGTCACGCCAGGGTGGGGAGACACGCACTGCCGAGCTCCGGAGTGGGCGGCCGGGCTGGCACACCCCGTCCCCGGGGAACCGGGAGGCGATTTCAGGCAGGTTAAGCGTTCGGGAGCTGTTGTGCCGAGAGATTTCCCCCCACTGGCACCGCCGGCTGTAAAACGCCGTCCCCAGCGGGGCGGGCAGCAAGCTGTGTTCGTGAGGGCTGTCGCAGGTCTGTGCCCAGCCCGGTGACACTGCCACCACACCGGGACAAGGCTGCCCGTTCGCCGTGCCCGGTGCTCCCTCAGCCCTTAGTCACGGGCTGGGAACTCCGGGGAAAAGCGAGCGTGGGGTGGGGGGTCCCAGGAAGCGGGAGAGCCGTGGCGGCTGCCCTGAGAGGCTGGGAGGAAACGGAGCAGCGCGGAGGCAGGACGCTCCCGGTGCTGCGGGAGGCACCGGTGAGCCGGCTCCGGCAATGCCGCCACTGCCCCGTGGGTACCACCGGGCACAGCACGCCCGTGGGAGGATCCTCAGCACGTCCCGGCGCTGGGGAAGGAGCCCCGTTCCCGCCGCCGGTACCGCTGGGCGGTGGGCCCGTTGACGTCATCGTGGCCGGTGACGTCAGCGGCGGCGGGTCCGGCGTGGGGGGTCACGGCCGCGGGCTCCGCCGGGGGCGGGGCGAGGGTGTCGGAACTACGACTCCCACAAGGCTACGCGGCCGCACCCCACCGGCGGCGGCCAATGGGTGCGCGGCGGGCGCTCGGGCAACGCGCACGTGGTAGCGGCGGCGGCCAATGGGCGGCGGCGGCGGCCGTAGCCCGATGGGCCGGGGAGGCCGCGCTCCGCGAACAAAAGGCGGCGGCGGCGGCGCG
>VYZP01001058.1:0-19520 GCA_013400635.1 Hypocryptadius cinnamomeus
TTGTATATTTATAAAAAGCTTCATATTAATCACTTCCTATGCAACAGTTGTTACAAGGCCAAATTTCCATGAAGACAGCACTTCCACACCAGCTAGCATGTTCTGAATTCTATAAGGGAATTATTTTAGTTATAAGGATTCTAGTCTAATATTAATTATTTAATATCTACAGGCCAGTAGAAGAAATAACAGTGTAACTAAGAGTTCCAGCAGACACAATATTCCTTCATTTCTTCTCAGTCTAAGTAATGATTTGAATTGCACCATCAATGGTAGAAAACTCCTAATTCTATAGTTTTCGAATAAACACAGATAGTATTTGTACTCAACTTTTTTAAGTCAAGTTTTGAAAAAAGTAGGAGAGGGGAGAAGAAAACAGTACCACTTTGTAATACAATGTGGTACTACAAAAGTGATATTCAAGAAGAACACAGTAAGCACCAGATTTTCTTCCAAAACTGTAGCATTTGGAGGGAAAAAAAATCTTTTAGATTTTACGATGGGAAAAAGCAAAGGAAACAGCTCTGTTTTGTCTATAAGAGGATAAGGTAAATTGACTGCTATGTATTCATTCTTTATTAAATTTTTATTAACTTTCAAAAACTTTGCATACTTCACGTTTTAATTGTCCAGTTATTTCTTATCATCATTTTAGAACTGCAAGTACCCCTAAAGAATGACCAGAAAGCAAAGCAAACTTCTGCTGTTCCAATCAAAAGTGGAACACACCCATACACCCTCCTCAGCACAGTGAAGAAATATGGTTTTATTTCACAATGCAAACCAAACAAAATTGTCACCTAAAAAGCTTGGAAGAAGGTGAAATGAGGCATTGAACCATCCCTTGATGAGGAGCAGTAACTAAGTGTGTTTTGGCAAAGCATCACTCCAACTTCCCTCCAGATATTAAGATTTTTGGTGCATTTTAGGTTTTATTGTCAAAGCCTAATAGTATTTTGTAAAATCCCCCCCATGAAAGCCCTGAGTCCTTGTTTTTGTTCATACTTCAGGATTAGGCTTTAAGGAGCACAGAATTCCACTCTCACTGCTAACTTGAAGGTAAAATCTTGTAGTGCCTGCTGCATACGTGTGCTGGAAGTCTCAAATTCCCAGCATACCTGTGAGCATACTGAACTGAACTCTCTGGAGAAGAGCACCCTCTCCCCTGTGGAATATCTCAGACATCTACTCCATAAGCCTTCTTTGCAGCTTGGACAAAACAATTTGACAGTATTTAAAATCTTAGTTGTAAAACAGTGAACTTAGAGCTGTTCTTGCCACTCCATTTGAAATCAGCCAAGCTACAAGCACTGGAATATGAAGAATATCCTACTTAGTTATCAATTTAGACCTGAATAAACTACAATAACACTAATAAAAAGACTCTAGGAAATCCCATTTAGATAGTTACATTACAATTGGATATCCAACTGCCCTCAAAAGGCTGAAAACACCAAAGGTAACACTGGAATCAAAGCTTGGATGGATGTTGCTTTCTTACACACACATATTACAACTGATTTTTTTTTCACAGAATGGTTTGGGCTGGAAGGGACCTTAAAGGCCACCTAGTCCCAATGCCCCCTGCCATGAGCAGGGAGATCTGCCACTGGACCCAGCTGCTCAGAGCCCCATCCAACCTGGCCTTGAACACCCCAGGGGTGGGGCATCCACATCTTCCTATTCCAGTGCCTCACCACCCCCCACCATTCTTCCTTTTGTCCAACTTCGAGCCACCCTCTTCCAGTTTGAAACCATTGCCCCCATCACTACAGGCCCTACTAATAAAGACTGAGACTTTTTACTTTATGTTGAAAGTAGACAGAAAGGTCTTCCCATGGCCTTCCCTTCTCCAGGCTGAACAACCCCAACTCTCTCAGCCTGTTTTCTTCACAGCAGCAGTGCTCCAGCCCTGCTATCATTTTTGTGGCCTCCTCAGGACTTGCTCCATCTTTCATATACTGGGGGACCCCATAACTGGATGGAGTACTCCAGGTGGAGTCTCACAAGAGCAAAGGTATTTATCAATTTTTAAGTCCACAAATTTATCTGAAAGACACACTTGCTAGGGTAAATGTAAAAGTCTCTGGCTGAAATTCAGTGCCTTTTGTCAGTCAAAGTCAGCCTAGATGGCCCCAGTGATCGTCTCCAGCCTAAAAATCAACAGTCTAAGATTCAGTTAAATAAGTACATGTTATACTTTCAACAATACAAATACCATGCAAGCCATAAAACCTTCTGGCACATAACTCTTAAAGAAAAAATGTAAGAACTGTACTGCTTCACTGATTTCCACCTAGGATGAACTGTATCTAATTAAGAAAGAGGCTACTGCACAAAAATGTCTACAGGGTTGTTTTGAAATTCATGTAATGCAGGAATAAATTATTTTCACAGAAGAGTATCTTCATTTTGTCCAAGTTACAGTTCCTGTTTACCAACCTTTCTCATCCTAAAAAGAAAAAAATATGTAGAGTACTAAACTTCAGTTTTACCAAGAACAGGATTATTCATATTTAGCAGCATTGTCCAAAGGGAAGCAAACACAGTTATAGGAAGTTATAAGGGTTGTCATACTTGGCAAAGACCACTGGAAGATTTTGCTGGGCTACAGACACAAATATTAAGCCAATTTCCCATAGTGAAATTATACATTTTTAAAAAGTGTTTAAAATCATATTTTGATAGATTAGGAAAGGATTACCCTTCAATTTTAAAAACAACAGAAGTTTCATCATACACTACTGGATATAAACTTATCTTCATTAACAACCTTCCATCAAGCTCCATATTTTGATACTCATTGCAATGCTGACTGATGAATACAGCATATTCCAAATCTAGTTTTATTTTTGCATACAGAACAACTTCTAATTAAAAATATCTCAGCTGTGCAGAGAACACATGATATGCTTGAATGTAAATATTTGTATATATACTGCCCTCATAATAATGAACAACGCAATACTGTGAACTAAGCACACTTTTAAAAGAGATGCAAGTAACAATTAACCAAATACATGTAGTACTAAACCAGTAAAATACCATGGTGAAAACTACCTTTGTCTCTCACAATTACATTTTTCAAGAAGGATCATGTAGACCTCAAAAGAAAAAGAAAAGATCACAGGAGTAAGATTTGGGTGCTGTGCCTAATGTTCAACAGGTTTTCCTGAACTGTACTTTCAGTATCAAAACTTCTTTGTTGTCTAGAAATCTCCATTGTTAAAGCTATTTGCAGCTTTTTCTCTGTTTGAAGATGGGTGCTTCTTAACCTTATCACTGAGATGCAGTACACAATCTGTCCTTCAACTCATGAAAGAGCATAATTATTCAGAATACTTTGTAAATGTATTTAACTTACCAGTGCCTTACTAAATGCTACTAAGTCGAGTGTAGCAGTACTGTTCACAAATCAAATGTCAATTTTTTCAATTAACAGACTCATCTCATATGTCCTACAACAAATACTGTGCTACCAGAGTAAATGCAAATTAAGGGGATTTTTTTTAGTCAATTATGGCTATCTCTGCCCATTATCAGGTGGTACTATAAACAGTGACACATGACTAAAATTTAAAAATTAAAAAAATACTCTTTTTTTCCTGTGACTTTATGTAACTGAGCATGTGCTTAGGAGGAATAGCATAAACACTAGAGGACATCTGGGGAGGGGAAGGTCAGCCCAGATGTATCACAAAAATTAATCAACTGCTAATTCTAGATCCTTTTTTGAAACTTTTTCATCAATCAGCTGCCCATTTAAAACCAGAAAGTCATATTGCTAACACACTATAATGCTACCCAAACCACCAAGGCTTACCCAAAAAGTCTTATAAATGTACAATCTGCTGCACTGATTGACTCAATACCAGCTTCTTTGTGTTTGTAGTAAAAGGAAGGTTTTCCATTTATCTTCACATTTTGACTGGATACACAGCAAAGAAACTGCAAAACAAGACTTTCATAAAGAATTTCAAATGCAGCTTTGAAAATATGCTGTTGACTAACCAGGTGGATCATTTAGTAAACAACGCTGAGCTAAGATTTTATTTCACAACACAAAATAGCACAGAATTTGGTCACAATAAAGCAGCTTGTTTTTCTTGAAATTAAATAACTTCTACATAGAATTTAAAACATGAAGTATTTATCCACATATTTCTTTCAAGGGTAACTTTATAGCAAGCAAATAGAACATTAGCATCTAAATCACAGAAAGTGGGTGAACCTACTGCAATGGATTATGTCAAAAAGAAAATCTAACCAGATGAGCACACAAGTCCTGAGAACAGCCCATGGTGTTTTGAGCCCAGTATCTGCCTTTCTACATTTATCACTACCCTGCTCTTCCAGGCACTTCTTTTTTTTCCAGGTTCCTGGGGGACAGTATGCTCTTTCAATAGTCATAATAGGAGAATAACTGGGCTCTCCCACAGCAGCAGGGTATGTAAATATCCTGTTGATAACAGCAACCACTAGAAAGGATTTCAATTCCTATTTAACTGTCACATTATGGTTACATGCACCTTCTTCCAGATATCTCACATGCAGTCAATCAAACCTGGGCAGCTGCCATGCACTTCCTTTTCTCCATGACACTGGCAGTCCCAAGACAGTGTAATTTTGGGGATTTCACTCTGCAAGCCAGTCATCAAAGGCACATCACCTACCACTCATGGACCCCCAACAATGCCAAAGCAACCAACTCGCCCACCCAGAGCTATCTGGAGAGCAAGTTCCAGAGACAACTCTTCCAGGGGTGTGATCTTCATCTTCCTCAAGTCAACCAAGGACTAAGGGCCTTCCCACATGGATTTGTGTCCCTGACTACACGGCTGTGACAGGCAACAGTGACAGTGTTACTGTAATATAATTAAGTCCTCCAAAGGGCAGCATGCATCATTCCTCTGTTGTCCAACACCACAAGTCCTGTCTACTTCCTTTCAGAGAGAGCTGCTCCAACACCCAACACCATGTGAGTTTTACAAAATCCCGTCATGCAAGCACTTCTGTGACATGCAAAGCAGGTCATCTGACTGACCCACCTGTGCCTTCAGCTGGGACAAACCCAAGTCAGAACAGACAAGTTTTGGTGCCTGAGCCAGAGCATTCACAAGACAGAGCTGCTCCTTCACAGAGGTCAAAAGAAGGGCAAACAGGTAGATTCCTACTATAACACAAACCAGCATTTCAAGCAGATCCAGCTGAGAGGATGCTGAGAAGGCTGTGACATAGTCCTTATTTAGCACACACCTGAAAGCACCAGGACGTGTTCACAGCACAGCACAAGCACACATAACCCAGGTTTCTCAAAGACAGAATTACAATCTGGCAAAGCAAATCAAGGGAAACTTCCAGATCCCGCAAACCCCACAACTGGCATGTCCCTCTCTCAGTTAGTCAGCAGTTTCCAGCACCTGAATGCTGGCCAGAAGATAATCCACCTAAAACAGTGACCTCTGTGCTTGGCATATAGGTTTTATAAAACGCTGTTATATTTGTAATCAAAGAAAGAATGTTATTTATTAGTTATTTATTAGCACTAGCAAAGCACTCCAGTCACACAAAGATTCTGGGTATACTAAGAAATATTACAATGTGAAAATTGCAAGTGAAAATTGCACTAAATATTAATCAGTATTTTTGCTCTCAAATAACTGCAACTTCAGGGAAATCATCTTCTAAATGTTAACCTAGGTGGGAAGACAGATTGAAAGAAATAGTTCCCATTAATTATTAGATTAAATTTTTTTTTTTTTTACTATTTGATTTCAAAACATCCAGTGTCACACATTAGTTTAACCTGAGGATGCGCAGATACTGCACAAGCAAGACAACTACACACTCTTTATAAAGATACCCATGTAGCTTTCAGAAATGTAATACATTCCTTTTAAATTGTCACTTTTGTGTTTTAATTTTTAATTTCTCCCCTAAAACATAAACAGATGAAACAGCTCTTTATATGGCCTATGAATATATTTTTTTATTTTCTTTCTTAATGAATACTGATATTTTATTTTTTAAATAGTGACACTTAAATACACAGACACCTTCTTCAAATTTACCAATACTTTCAGCAAAGAACCCGTGGTTAAGTTAATTTAAAAACATGCATGTGACTGAAGGAATAATTTCTAATCTCTCTCTTTCACAAATTAGATATTATAATTTACTGATACCAATCCAATCCCTTCTATCTGAACTTTAGACAAAATCAGTTACTTTTCCTCTTAACAGATGCTTTCCCCTCAAACACGGTATTCAAGGAATTAAATAGGAAATCCCTCAAACGCGCTGCTTTTGCTGCGCCATCTGGAAACAAGCAGTGCCCTCTGCTGTGCCGGGCGGGGATGCTCACCCAGCCCCCGGAGCATCCCTGCCCGGCTGGCCCACACCAGGGGCTGCAGACCCCTCCTTCTGAGCAAGGACAACTTTCTGCTCGTGTGACCAATCCCTGACACGCACCTGATGGTTGTACCCTGCCACTCCCACGTGAAAATGTCCCAGCAGAGCAGCTTCATCACACTGTGACACATAGAGTGGATCGGCAGCGAAGTACACTTAATGACAGCCCATTTCTACCTAAAAGGACACTTGACAAACTTCACCACTCCCATTTGAAACATTTTTAGACTACTTAGTTCACAGTGAAGAAAAAAATGTCCATTTATTCTTAATTAGTGAGTTTATTCTTATGTTTTCTTCAAAATTTGGTAACTGAGCTAACAACACAGCTCAAAAAACCTTCCTCTCCTGTATCAAAAATCATCTCATCCTTCCTAAAGACAAGGTTTCCTATTTTACTAGGCAAGCAGCTTTAAACCATTAATGAAAGTAACACTTAAAGCATTTGGTCCTTCTAAAAGATTTCATTAAGCAATTCCATACAGAAAAAAAATAACTTTAAACCTGTCTTTTTTTCTTTATTGTTTATAATGCAAAACTTAAATATAAAAGTGCAGAAGGCAAACGCAGCAAGAAGTGAGTTGCCTGCTACAGACAAATGTCATATGGGTTTATAAGGACATTTGGCTTACCAAGTTGCTACCTTTTCAACAATTTTAATCGTCATTTAGGTGCCTTGTCTGTAAGTTTCACTATCAACAAAACAGTAACAACAGAACTGTAAACTCAAGGTGAAAGCTAAAACACAAACCTGAACCCCTATAAAATTACCAACACAGCAGAGACACCACCAGGCAGTTCTGAGGTAAGGGCAGCAGCACACATTGCTGCAAAAAAAACTTGAAGAGCTACATAGGAAAAATATCATCCCTGTGCTTTTTGAATCATCTGAAGACAAACACATGCCCATTTATCAAGTTTATTTATATTTGCCTAAACTAAGCCATCGCCACCCAAATATCAGCCAACTGATCTAGTTTCAAAAATGAATGAACAGCCAACATAGGAAATCCATACAGGAACTGTTATCAAGTCTCTTCCCAAAAGAAAGAGAAACACAAATAATCCAAACACCAGCTCTGGCTCTTACAGGATGAAACCCAGCAAAAGACAGGCAGCACTTGTCAGATGAGATAAGGAACACAAGTTTTCCTCTGACGGTAGCTCAGGTAAGGGATGAGCAAGATCACATTCCTCCTTCTTCAAAGAGCAGATCCTGCAGTTGCTGGGACCACAGGAAGGGACTGGAAGTAGAGCCACCACAGCCTCTCCCAAGGGAAGTGTGTGCTTCTCTTAGAAGGATCTTATCAAAAGGTCTTCTAAATATTTGAGTTTTACCATCAGCATCCAGTGCATCCTACCATACGTATTACCCAGCTTCAAGTAGCATCAAGGTTGCTCCCATCTCTGGAAAGTTTATTTACCAAATAACATACTTTCTAGCAATCAAATATCAGCTAAAATTGGTGATAATGGGATTTCAAGAAAGCTACACAAAATGAACAGATTATACTGCAGTCAGATCCCTTTCATTTCCCTCTTGTTTCATGCCACCTTCCACTGCTAACTCACTCTCACCAAAACCCACCCCCTCTTCAGTAAACTACTCAAAGAGCAGTCAGTGAATAAACATTAATCACACTCAGGCTCACTGAGCACTACCTGGGCTGACAACAGCATGGAAGTAGACTCATGATAATCTTCACCTCACTATTATGCTTTCAACATCACTAGGCACTGCAAAGCAAGCTACTTTCCTTCCTCTGGTTCAAGTGAAAAAGTAGATCAGCAAAGTGTACAGAAATTCAGAGTTGTGGTCCAGATATTCATTTTAAAACCCTAGTTTGATTTCTAGTAATGCATTATTTGTATTTGTGTATGCAATTCATATGTTGTGAATAAAATGTAACATTTGAGTTAGTTAAGAAGCTTTAAAGGCTTGATAACAATTCATTTACAGATAGTAAGAGATTATGTAGATAGAAAATAATGTTTCCAGCTATTCACTTCAACAGAAAAACAAAAAGGGCAAAAATTTAAATCCCCAAATCCCCAAAGTAGCATTCAGCTACATCAAGTGATTCTATTCCTAAACTCTTCTGTGGACATCTCCTTGGACACCACCTGAGCCCCTGGGTTAGGCAAACCTTTGATCTTTGCACAGCCAGCCTTGCTAGTGTGGATTTTCAATGGAAAACAGAATGTTATAGATTATGCAGTAATTTGCGATACCAGGTCTTGGATTCAGTGACAGGCATTTCCAGTTCTACACCTGCAGTACCAAATAAATCCTGTCATAATAATTCACAGCCTTAATCTCCATATCCTACCGAGCACATTTCAAGCAATCTCAGATACAGGTATAGTCACATAGAACCGAAAAAAGTTACAAAAATATGACTGTCAAGGATAAACACCAGCATGCAATCACTTCCACCTGAGGAATAAGCAGAGGTCAGGGATTTTCAGCTTGGAAGAGATATTCTGGAATGTGTCAGTACACACACAGAGCTGTCTTCTGTTTCCCTACCTGTCTGCTAATGGGCACTGTCACATCTGTGGGAAAAATCAGCATGACAAAACTCAATGCATTGCTAGAGCAAGTGATGGTTATTCACAAAATCTCTACGTTTATTTTACCACCCATTCCTTCCCAAGTTCCACCTACTCACATTCCCATACCCTGGATTCCCAACAAGCATCTGGGGAAAACCCATTTGGGTACAACACCAAGGATGAAGGTTGCCAGCTATCAAGGCCTCACCACACCTCTAACACTGTTCCTGTTTGGCAGTGGTGAACTAGGTTTTGGACAAATCTTTTACACCCTTCAGGAGTCAACAGCTGCTGATGGGGTGGTCCTTTGCTCTGGAATTCTACTTACTGCAGCCTCAATAAATAGCAGACTGCTGCTCATCACCTCTCTCTCCATGACTGATTCATGGTGGAGTAACAGGAAAACAAATGGCACGTAAGGTATGGGACACAATCCTGCAACCCTCCTTGTGCACTTCAGGAGCAGGGTCTGCTCCTGACAAATCATTCATGCTGAAGCTTACCAGAGTGCAGGCCTTGCCAAGCACACCATGCTAATTTTACAGCCAAGGACAGCTTCCCAGAGAACTGTGGGTTTTCACAATTATATGCAGCATCCTTTCAACCCTCGTCCAGATGTTTCTTATGCTGGCTTCACACACATTCAATTCTACAGGTGTTTCATTCATAAAAGCCTTTATATTTCCACTAAAAGTCTTTGGAATACTGGTTTAACAGGTCTTTGATCTGACCCAATAAAATCATTAAGAGATTTTCCACATCCTCCCTGCCAGCTTGTAAAAAGTCAGACCACAGCTTTGCCCATGCAGCAGTACCTTGCATTCTACATAACCAAAACTGCTTGCATGCTTTCTACATTACATTTTTGTAGGAGCATCTTAAAAAGAAATATGAGCTGCCCACGTTTCTGCAGGCTACTTATTATGCAGGGTGAAGTGGTGAGGAGAATCAGAGTTGTTAGGGTTGGAAAGGACCTCTGGACATCATCCAGGCGAACCCTCCTGCCAAGGCATGGTCACCTGGAGCAGGTGACACTGGAATGTGTGGGTTTCTGGGTTTTGAATGTCTCCAGAGAGTGAGACTCCACAACATCCCAGGGCAGCCTGTTCCAGAGCTCTGCCACCCTCAGTGCAAAAAAAGTTCTTCCTTGTGTTGAGGTGAAACTCCTTGTACTTTCGTTTCTGGCCACTGCTCTCTATCCTAGCGGTGTCGCTGAGCACCATCCTGCTGGCACCTGCCTTTGAGGTATTTATTTATACGCATTGATGAGGTCCCCTCTCAGTCTTGTCTTCTCCAGACTGAACAGGCCCAGCTCCCGCAGCCTCCCGTCGTAAGAGAGATGCTCCAGACCTCTCCTCATCTTTCTAGCCTTCCGCTGGTCCCTCTCCAGCAGCTCCTCCTCTCTTTTGTACTGCCGACACCAGAACCGGACACAGCACTCCACATGTGGCCGCATTAGGGCCGAGGACGCTGCCCCGGCTCGATCCCCTCGCGCCCTCACCTGCCGGCGACCGGAGCCCGCGGTGCCTCTGCCCGGGCGCTGCTCCGTTCGCTGCGGGGGAGTCTCGGCGGCTCCCGGCGCGGCCCCGCTGGCCCTGCGGACCGCGGGCAGCAGCACCCGCCATGGCCGGGCCGCGCGGCCCCACAGCGCCGCCGCCATCACTGACCGGGGGCGGGACCTCCGCCCCGCGCGCAGGCGCAGAGCGCAGGGCTGAGGCGGGCGGCGCCATCTTGGGTGAGGGACGGCGGTGCCGCGCTGCCCCCGGGCGACAGCGGCTGGATGGGGAGACAGGGCTGAAGCTGCGCCAGGGAACGGGTGGGTTGGACATCTGGGGGAATTTCTTCACGGAAAAGGTAATTACGTCTCGCAATGCTCAGAGAGGGGGTGGAGTCACCGTCCCTGGAGGTGTTTAAGGAACGACTGGACGTGGCTCTTTCTAGAATAACCTGAGTTGGACGGGACCCACAAGGATGATGGAGTTCAACACCTGATCCTGCACAGGACACCCCAAGAGTCACACCATGTGCCTGAGAGCATTGTCCAAACACTCCTTGAGTTCTGTAAAGCTTGGTGCTGTGACCACTTCCCTGGGGAGCCTGTTCCAGTGCCCAAACACCCTCTGGAGGAAAAAACCTTCTCATAATACCCAGCCTGAGCATTCCCTGACACAACCTTCTTCCATCCCCTCTGGAGCCCTAAGCACTTAGTGCCATGGTCTAGTTGACAAGGTGCTGTTCGGTCATAGGCTGGACTCCCTGCTCTCAGAGGTATTTTCCAGCCTAATTAATTCTGTGATTACTACACCAGCCCTGAAAGCAGAGCTTCGGTGGTCACAGCAGCCCCAAAGCCACCTGCACACAAAGAAAGGAAGGTGTGGGCAGAGGAAGGTGCAGCAAAAGCTCCTGGAGTGTAATAATGTGTTACAATAAAAGGACCGCCATGTGGCCTTGGAAAAAAAAAAAGCTTTCCTTCAGCAAACAGAAAGCTCAACTCTGGACCTTTCTCTTTGTCAGTTAAATAAATAAATAAAAGACTCATCCAATAAGGATCATGTTCCAGAAGAACCAGCCCTACATGGTACTGACCCAAAAGAGGAAGAGCTCCATTCTCTCTATACTACTCAATTCTCTGTTCCTTTGTTAAGTTGGAGCTGTCAGAGGCTGAGGGAACATATCGACCTGTTTTCTGAACTTCACGATGTAACCAGAGCAGTTTAATTTTATGTAGTGGCAGAGCACTGGAGCAGGCTGCTGAAGAAGGTCCTGGATTCTCACTCTCTGGAGACATTCAAAACCCACCTGGGCACAGTCCTGTACAACCTGCTCCAGAGGTGACCCTGCCTCAACAGGAAGTTTGGACTAGATGAACTCCAGAGGTCCCTTACAACCCGAACAATGCTGTGATTTGTAATTTTATGTAAGCCACTAGAAGGCAACCTAGGCTCAGTCTTCTCTAGAAATGCCAAGCTCAGCCATGCAGAGTCCCAGCAGTACAGTAGTATGTACCAGCACTGCTTTGAACCAAACTTAAAGGACTGCTTCAATTAGAAATGAAATTTCCTTACTTATTTACATTATCCTCCACGTTCACAGGACAATACATTCCTCATGTACACTTTTATTAAGCTTCTCACATTGAAATTAAGCACACATTCTACATCTGACATGCTAGCAAGGTTGTCAGGAGCCAACTTTTTTTCCTCCAGACACCTGTGGCAGTTTAAGTTTCATGGATTTGACACAAATGTAGCAAAGCTTGTTTCCAGTTCTAAGCAAGGTGATAAAATGTTCTAACCATGTGGCAGAAACACATAAAACACAAGAAATTTGAGGAGTACAGCAGACAAACAGATGTAGGAGGACACGTCGTTAGGAGAGCTACGCTGAGCGGTGACACTGTGCACCTCTCAAAACAGACTTCTGGGGCTGGGAACAGGGGTGTTGGCTTAAATACATTAAAAAAGAGTAAGATGGTGTAGCAGATGTTTTCAGGGTTCAGCCTACAAGAGAAACAACATTAGGCTATAGGAGTAATTCTCTTGATGACTAAAAAAGAACCACTTCTGGGGTCAGGCTTATTCTTCTATTCCATGTTTTGTTAGTGTGAATATGACACCACCACGTGTGAATGAATCTATTTGTGACTGGTCCAATGTCCAGAAGAGTGTTATCTTACCACAGTGACATCCTGTACAAAAAACAAGACTGAAAATTCTATGGTGATTGAACCAAACCAGCACTATGAGGCATCTTATTTCCAGCTGCGTTGGTCAGAAGTTTCTGAGGTGGACAGTGCACAGACAGGTGAGTAAGTTTTACATGTTCCATCACCTATCCACACCTGCTGTATGAGGAATACACTCAAAAGACAATACATTCCTACTGATGTGTGATCCTGCTATAACTTGTGTAAAGCCTGGTGAAACTGAAGTCTTTTCTTTAGCTGGGAGTGATCCTTCCTCCTTGTCCAGTCTCCTAGTCCAGTGTCCCTTGCAGGCAACACTCAACTGAAACAATCACAAGGGAGCGAAGTAACAAGCTTCAGTTTGGCAGCAGCAGTAGATTCATAAGGGTTAAGTTGAGCAGTAATTACAGATTGAAAAGAAAATATGTATCCACAGTATCTGTACAATATAATTAACTTCTCAAAAGAGTTTTTTTCATTGCTATATTTTAAAGGTTGTCTTCAAATTACAAGTAAGTCCTTTAAATGCTTGAAAGGCATAGAAACTCCCCTTCCCACACAAAACCCCAAACAATGTATTTTAGTTTCAAAAATATTTTGAACCCACAAACAAGCTTGGTATCAGTTAATCGGGTAAAATAACTACGTGCTAAATAAAAGCACATCTGGTGGAAAGAGCGCAGAGAATGTTACAAGTGTGCTTGGTTTCTCCTTGCAGCATCTGGCAGTGGGTAGCAGGACAGAGGCAGAAATCTCAGTGGGTCTCTTCCTCTGTCTGTTCTGCAATAGTTTCTGTGGCACTGGCATTGGCAGCAGAGTTGAGAACTTCTCCAAAGTCTCCCCCAGCAGGTTTGCTTCCTCCAACTTTAGACTAGAACACAGAGAGAGCCCCAACAAAGCACAGTAGTTAGTTGGCACGTCAAACATGCTTAACTGTACAAAACCAATATGTCTGTTTTAATAACTCTCTTCAACAAAGCAGCTTTTCCAGGTCTAGGAGACCTCCACAATATTCTTAAAACAAATCTGTACATATCTGGCAGGAAACACTCACCGGCAGACTAACACAGTAATCTCCCTTTGACTTTGAGATACATGAAGTAGCCCTTATTCCAGGGCTGATTCCAGAGTCCAAAGGCTGATACACCTCCAGTTACAAGTGGATAAAGGTATGAAGCCTTTCAAACCATGAAGTCTTTAAGAGATTCAGAGTTAAAACTCGCTACTTTATTTCTCAAGAAAGAACTTTGGGCAGTTTTGAGTCTCAAGAGCATGTCCCGAGATCTTCAAAGGAGCAGAGCAACTATGTTACTTTCTCCATGTAACATGTTTGCCTTTTCACTTTCCTCGTCAGCATACGCTCTGTGGGACTGTAGGAGTATACATGCCAATTAGTTGCAAAAGAAGGTCCAGTTCCCCTTGCTATCACTTGCACACTTCTTACCAAGCCCAGTGTGCCCAGGAGAAGTCAAATCTGGTTCTGATTACACAGATTAGTTATTTTTGAAGTGAGTTTTTACCTGGAGAAGTTATTAATGGTTGTTTCTGGCACTTGAGGCTTTCAAGAGTGAAGTTAAAATTAAGGTGCAAAGGCCTTTTGTCTTTTATGCCAGAAATGAGAGATGTATCCCAAGGTATTCTCCTGTGTAGGATACTAGTCCCCAGAAAGGCATGAAACAAAAGCCTAGAAAATT
This sequence comes from Hypocryptadius cinnamomeus, assembly GCA_013400635.1. Taxonomy (NCBI): domain Eukaryota; kingdom Metazoa; phylum Chordata; class Aves; order Passeriformes; family Zosteropidae; genus Hypocryptadius; species Hypocryptadius cinnamomeus. The sequence goes on from VYZP01001058.1 coordinate 14,347, forward strand.
CTGGATACCTAGCATTAGGTATTAATTCTTTTCCATACCTAACACTAGCTGTGCAGATTAGCTGGCTGTTAGTTCTTCTAAAGGCATCCTCCTGTATGAGGTGGAGGCAGCCCATTACTTTATTTGCAAATCATTAGGCAGAAAAACTATTTCCACAGGACTTAAAAAGATGTTCCTCTAAGCACCTCTTCAACAGTTTACCGGTAACTAAAAAATAGGCTGCCCAGAATCCACTCAAGTCTTTTCTCCACATCCACAGCTGCACAATCACCAAGGTGTTTTAGAAATTCTTACCTTGAAGTTTTCAACTTTTTCCTCAAAGGATTTGAAAGTAGGAGAATTTCTACAAAAATAAAAAAAGGAACCACAGAATTAAAACCACATCTAATTAACATATAAACATCACAAAACAAGCAGACAGTTCCTTTTTCCCAAGAGTAACATGAGATTTGTTTGGGGCTCTTTCCCTGTTTTAGAGATAGCCTAAAAATAGTTTACATGTGGATTCCCCCAAGCACTACAAAACTAAAATTCAAACATACTCAAATTGCAGGCTCACTTTCATCTTTGGCAACTAAGCATTGCCAGGTCCAGGATCCTTCCTATCAACATGGAAGGGAGAACTAGAGCAAGTATTTTAGGTTTAGCTTATTATTCCCAGTCATTTCAAACATGTTTATGGCTTAAAGCATTTGTTCAGAAAATCTTAGTCATCACTTCTGGTTAGCCTAATACATTATTGCTGAAGAGAGCTCGTCAGAGTTTTTTCACTTTTTATAGGAAAACAAGTTCAGTTTAGTTTGCTACATGTTCAATAAATAAAACATGATTCACAGTGGCATTTTCTGCTAACATGTTAAATTTAAGTGAGACTCCCCCTTGCCTTTAAGTGCCAAAGGCAGCTGTAATTACAAAAAAAATTTTGTAATACAAAAAGCAGGACAGCTTGGGATTTCCAGTGCTGAGGACTGGTGTATAATTCATTAGGGTCAGAAGAGTGGCTTAATGCTCCAAGTAGCTCCAAGTAGCTGTCACTGCCATGTGCAAATTTGTGCAACACTTTATACACTTTTTCTGCCTTTACGTAGGATGGAAAAAGCTTGCCTTCAGTGGACCAGAACTAAGGATTACTCAAAAAAGTATCATATAAATATTGAAGACAAGGGTGTTTTTCAAAAGAAGCCTACAGCTTCCCTTCTTCCTTTGCTTGATGTTTGTGTAGGTCAGCCACACTCAGCTGCACTCTTTTTCCTTGGGAAAGCACACAGTGAGTGACACATACATCAAACCAGACTCTCAGAGGGACACAGTGCCAAGCAGGTGGAGAGAAAAGGCAAGCACCTCAGATCACCGAGAGACTTTCTGTGAAACCACAGGGGTTTTTTTTATCACTTTCATTTTCAAAACATATGCCAAGCTACTGACTTTTAAACTTGGAATCACTTAGTAACATTACACTCTAACAGACAGGGAAAAGCTGTTATAGTTTTCCAAACAGTAGGGAAATGTCACTTCCCAGATGTTTGATAACCACCTCCATTAACTAGAAAAAAAAAATTTTTATCCTATATGTTAGTACAGGAAATCCACTACAAAGCTGGGTGGGTTTTTTGGTTTTTTTATAAAACTATGTTAGTTGACTTAAGTTCAATCTGACTTGATTCCACGCATGAAAATAAATAAACCAAGGAGCTGGATTATGCATACATTACCTCATAATAGGCATACTAATTGAATGTTGTATGGAGCGTATACTAAATGCCAGCATTAAGAGAAAAGAAAGCAACAAGTTAGTTTAAGCATTACATTGAGAAGAAATGGCTTAGAGAGCTGACTTCTGTAAACTGCCTTTGGTAAACAGCCAAACAGTCTTACACAGTCTTAGTAACTGCTTGGGTTTGCTTTCTTAAATTGCTTAGCCATGCGCACACACACACACACACACAAGTACATCAGAGCAAAAGCTGCAGCAACCTTTTTCTCTTTTAGAGAGATTCAAGTGCCATGCTTGTTAGTACTTGTTCTGCTTAGCTGCAACAGTCTGTCTGCTCCTTAAGTTTCTCAAGCAACAGGAGTCATGCTGCATTTACAGTTTTGGCAATAGCAAGTAGCAGACACACGAGAGTCTTATAAATCAGCTAATCTTCCTACTGAAAAAATTATCTCTACATCCAGAAGGCTTCCATTTACATTCAGTGGAAGTTTTTTACACTCATTGATACAAATTATCGACTCATCAATCAACAAAAGCAGTCACATCAGTCAGCAGTCAAGGTTGGGTTTATGCTGGCAGCAGGATAAAGCCCTGTGTTCTGAAATTCATGGAGGATTTCTATAACCTGCCAGTGTTGCTATACAGTTATTGTTTGTCTAGCAAGAAAACACATCTACTCCTAGAAGGTAACTGGATATAGATGAAGGAGCTCCTGCATAGCCTCAACACCATTACCACACATCTAATTTAGTTCCATATAGGAAATCCCTGTTTACTGCAGATATGAACAAGCCTTATTCATTAAATAATTCTTACCAAATACCACAACAGTAACTTAGAATTATTACAAGTGATGATCTCAGGTTTTCATAACTATATATGGAATGTCAAAATTTGTCTGGGCTTTATGATGTCTTTCAAGAGAATACTTTCCAGACAGTTGCTGGGGAAGGAGAGGAGGGAAGGGAAACAACTCTCATAAAATGTATCCTCCAAACTTACAATTAGCATATCAGCACAATCAATGGAAGATACATTCACAGAAGAAAAAACGTTCTATGTTTGTTGCAGAAAAAGTTTTAAGAGATCCTTTATGAGGGCTCATCAGTAAAATACCGTGATAGAAAAAAATGTTGGGATCCCTTAAGGCAGATGCACAACTACTTGCTGATTTGTAGTTACAGCATACTGGGAATCAGATACACAAGGCCAGATGCTTTCCTGACACTTCCGTAATGCACAGCTATGTTTCATCTATTTCCCCAACCCCATTTCTCCTGTGTTTCATTCTTATGGATGGTCTGGCTTCCACAGGCTTTTCCAGATCACAGACAAGCTGATTGTCTTCTGGACTGTAATATATATTCTTCACTGTGATGTGGATTACTACAGGTTCTGGGCTTGCTATATGGCAGGTTTTATTACAAAGCTACACCAACACTAACTAGTTTCAGTCAATGCTCAGCCAATTCCCCTCATGCTGCAAGAAGTTTCTCCCTGCAAGAAGTTTAAGGCTAAAGAGGACTAAATACATATATTTACAAACTGTAGAACTGCTCACACTGAAAAAACAACAATCTATAGTGTGTAACAGATGTTTTAACAGGCGTCTAAAAAGTTTAGTTTAATCTCAGACATAAGAACCATTCATATATTCATGAAGAATTTACTTGCTGCTGGACAATACACTTCTGTATACCCTCAGTATCCAGTTTGCAAAGTAACACCATAAGATATTACATACTTTTATCATACAATGATCTGGTTTTCAGGAAAACTGAATTAGATAAATGCAGTTGATTTTTTTTAACATAAACCACCTATTCTTCAGGTAATGCAAGAGGCACAATTAAGCCTTGAACAGTTTTATGAAGAAGAGAACTTGTATATCTTTCCCAAATGACAGAATGCCACACAAAAGCACTCACTCAACTAGGCCATCAACCTGGGCAGTTTGAAAGACAAGCCCTCTTTGCAATGCTCGAAAACAAACCCCTAGCTTAAAAAAGACAATAAATAAAAAAGGCACAGTAAGCTGCTCTCCAGTCTTCCATGTATTTTGTATTGTATTAAAGCTTTCTTATCCTCTACACAATAATTTTTTTAAGCTACTCCATTGTCTCACATTTTGAAAAGGCACAAGGAGGTATGCCAGAGTCCCAGCCTAGAAAACACAGCTTAACATACACAGTAGCTAGTTACTTTGTAGTTAAATTTCCAGATGATAGGCTGATATGTTATGGTATTTAGGAATCCATGATCATAGATTAGACTTCTAAAGCAAGCAAAGAAAGTTATTCTGCAATCTCAGAGCAAGGCAAAGATGGACTTTGCTCCATTATAGGGATGCAGTGCAAGAAGAGTCAAGTGCAAAGTCATGAATGCTCAGAAGCTACATCTTGGTACTACTACTTTGCACAGAATACTGATGTTGCCTACAGAAGGAAGGTTAGCTCATCAAAACTTCAATAAATTCTTATAAAGAGAATAAAGGTATTAAGAGAAACCTAAGATGGAACAAAGTTCATTTTCATCATAACAAAGAGCAGAGGAAACAAATACAAAAAGGAAGCAAAAATACACTGACATTGCACTACCAGTCCTCCCTTCCTCTCCATTTCAGTAGTTTCCAAAATCACAGCTCCAGCAGCTGCCTCACTTCCTTTTGCAATTCCCTATTACATCACTTTGCAGTGCCCAAATAAATATCTGTGTGTGATGTTTGCTGCATGGAATATGTAGAAATAGTCCAACATGGAAGAAATCACACCACTGTAGCTGAGATGTCCCTCAACCAAAACAATACAATGGAAACTGATGCCACAATGAAGCCAATGCAAGAGTTTAAGAACATAAATGAACCTGCATATTCAGTAAAAGTTCAAGTATCAGGCCCATCAACTCTAGCTTCCAGGAAAGAATTTAGGCAGCTAAACATTTCTGAAGCTCAGACTTGCCCTTGAGCAGTCTTATAACCCTCGGACCTGAATTCACTGTCTGAACTCCAGATGAATTTGGTTCTTATGAAAAACATATTTAATATTTTGTTTCAAATGCAACTAAGATCTTCAACAGCACTAATTCTTCACACTTTTGTTTTGTTTTCTAAACACAGCTACCCCTGAATTTATAACAATACCTTGCATTTCCATCACCACGATTCTCCCTGAGAAGCACACCAACAGTGCAGACTTCTCTGATACTGCTATATTCTCTCCCAGTGGCCTAGTTTCTGATACAGTACTCAACACCCACAGAGCCACTAACTAGAGTAATTAGGACACTCTTAAGGTATTCCTGGAGTAGAAGACACCTCTGAGTCTGTGCTTGTCCTTGTCCAGTGCAATAGTCCAATACTAATTGGGGAACACCACAGCCTTACAGTAGAAAAGCGACTCCTGTTAAGTGAGCAGCTGAGCTCTGCATCCAGAAGGAACAGAGAAGTCATCCAGGTTCCCAC
>VYZP01001067.1:1681-22478 GCA_013400635.1 Hypocryptadius cinnamomeus
GTTCAGGATAAATAAGTTAGAAAGTAGTCAGTCTGTGTATATTGACTGCAATACAATATCAAGGCCATACTGCAGTCAGCCCTGAAGGATGCTTTCATTTGTCAAAAGAAGCGGCATAGTGATTTTTAGTATGAATAACAGATATGGTAGCATGTATAAGGCAAGTAAAGATTCCACTTTATGAAAGTGTCATTTGCCTTAAAAGTATAAAGAAGTAATGATAGTTATTTCTCAAAGTAGCTTGTTTGAGAGCACCCATTCAGATAACAAAAATTACCATTAAAGCACAAATGCTTACAGATTAGTATGAAAAATCTGTTAAAAGATAGCAGAATTTTACCTTTATTATTACTTAACTGCTTAAGCCATGTAGACCAAACAGCAAATTATAACTACTAAAGACTTCTAGACTTACTGTTTATGCTCTTAATGCAAATTGTTAAAATAAATTGTTTTAATAAAAATTGTACTGGTAGGCTACAATCCTGAGGCATAAACACTATTACAGCAAAGAGAAAGCAAGAAAACTGCAGCACATCTCTAAGAATCCCTTCTCAGCGAAGACCACTTTCACAGGTGTCTCCAGTTAGGCAAAGAGAGTATGTTTTTGTAACCTGACTACAAGGTTGTAAATAGGAAACAAGCTGCTCCTACAAGAAAACCATGCTTTTGTAATGAAAGGAATCATGGAGTGTGTCCCTGCATGGAGAAAATGAACAACACCATGCTGTCTATTGAATTTTGAAGATGGGTGTACCATTAATGGATCTCTTAAATCTGTGCTTTGCTCAGAGCATATAGAAGAAAAGAAATCAAAACATAGAATATGTATTTCATTACTAGGCTCTTCACATACAGAGAGAACACATCATATAGAATTTCCAGCCAAAGGCAGTAGAAGAAAGGGGATTTAAGACAAAACACAGTGCTTTCACCTTCTGTCTTCTCATGGGCCACCTTACCAATATTCTGGCTTTCTAAAAAATTATCTGGACTTCTGAGTTCAGAAAGAATCATAATTGCTTCTTTTTAAAGAGCTAAGTAGGTTGGCATTATCAAACCATTTGTTCATTAGTATGATGAACAGTAACACCAATTCATAAAAGCATAATGAGAACTAGTTGCTCACAATCACTGCTAACCACAGACCATCACACACATCACAGCATCTCAGGCACGGAGTAGATCAGCAAACCTCTGCTAAACCTAATTACTAATGTCTCCCCTTCCTATGTGGGCTTGAGTGAAAGAACATGATTGCAGATCTTCAGTGATGATGTGCAAATACTGTATATACCAAGTTTAACATTAACCTAATCCAAACTTTAGAATACACTTAAAATCACTGGAAAGCTTGGATCTGTAAACTAACCTGAAACAGCATACACACAGAGTTTTCGGCAATGCAACACAGCCAGATGAAGTCCTTCAGTACCACTGTAAAGAAGAGCATAAAAAACTATTTTCAGATAAATTCAAATAGAATTAATACAGGATGAAATTCAAGAAACATGTCGAAATTGCTCTCATGTGTAGGCCAAACGCAAAGGTTTGGGTGTTAGATGCTAGCATAAAAACTCCAAAGTACTGATCTTCCTAAATTCATGCTGAAGTGTTTGGAGTTAATTTCAAAATCAAAATTAATCCTTTAAGAACATATTTTGAGATTCAAATATGAAGAGCAACCCAACTATTTTCCCAGTTTAGTTTGAAACTCATTTGAAATAATGTGCTGTTAGTCCTTCATGGAAGGACGGTATGAAGATCATCCCTCCAAACAAGCATTATTCAGACACTACCGGTTTTTAAATCCCCTTTTGTACTAGCAGCATGGAACCTTCAAACCTTCACATTCCTCTTCCTCCAAATGCAAATAGTATTCTAGCAAAGTACGTGTGCTGTTAATACAGAAAATGTTTTAGCTCATTTCAGAGAGTAAGATATTATCATTCCTGCAAAGGGTCACTCCATGAGTACTTGGCCCTTTGATCTCAGAGCATGAATCTTCCCCATGGTTAGTACAGGTTTTACTCCAATTTTTTAAATAAAGTTCATGCTACAGTATTAGAAGTTCATTTCAAAATTAAAATTAATCCTTCAAGAACTAATTTCTAAAATAAAGTTCTCTTAAGTAGATTCTCTTACAGCCAATTAACTACAGGGTGTTTTTCCTTAGAGTCACAGTATCTCTCCTCTATCTGGGCACTCGTTTCCACTAAATTAACTGGAATTAAGGATCTTCTATCCTCTATCAAACAGGAAACAATTGACCAGTTTACATCCTAGACCATAACAAGTTAGCCAAGTATTCTTAACACCTTAAAGATAACTTTAAATGTTATGTTTTTCCTGTTCTACTTCTAAAAAAATGTATAACTATCTGGAAGATTATCCTCTATATACACCTTAAGTAAAAATTCTCTAATATGAAGATGATTCAAGAAGCAGATCAAATACATACTATAGGATTCATAGATGTGATTAATAGTTTCCATCTAGAAACTGAAAATTCACCCTCCAAAACCAAGGAAGAAAATCACATCTAAGATTTAAATAAACAGCACCGTAGCCTGCCATTTACTTACGAAACAAACTTTCCCACTTCCACCTGCAATATTGGTTCTCGCAACTGCACTTCCAAGAGCAAGTCTTCAGGTTGTACTTCATCTCCAGGTTTCACGGGATGTGGATTAAAGATTCGGAGATATCCGTTATAACTGCCCACAATAACTTTATCTAAAAAAACAAACAGACAAACAACACATAGGATACTACACAATACAACAGCATGCACATGTGGAATTCAATTTGCTGCAGAGTGCTTCAAATAATACCCTAAAAAGACAGAATGCTGACATGATTCAATTAATGTTCGTTAATGCTCTGTCTTCTACTTTAACTTCAGCAATTATATTTTTTACATTACACTGGTGCTGTCAGCATCAGTGATAGCAACAATAGAGTTTTAATAAAGTGTTTATGGGTAAGAATCAGGGAAAAGGCCAATGAGGCAGAAGTCATGGTTGGAGTCTGCTACAGACCTCCCAACAAGGACAAAGAGGCAACGAAATATTCTACAAGCAGCTTGAAGAAGTCTCACAATCATCAGCCCTTGTTCTCATGGAGGACTTCAAGTTACCAGATGTCTGCCAAAAATATAACACAGCAGAGAGGAACTGTCTAAGAGAATTCTGGAGTGTATGAAAGATAATTGCCTTACACAACTGGTGAAGGAGCCAACTAGGGAAGGTGCCCCACTGGATTTGCTGTTTGTGAACAGAGAAGGATTTGTGGGTGATGTGATGGTTGGAGGCTGTAGTGAGCACAGTGATCAAAAAATTTTATTTTCAATTCTTAGAGAAGAAAGGAGCAGGAACAGCAGACCTGCTGTCATGGACTTCCTGAGGGCAGATTTTCACCCATTTAGGAGACTGGTTGACAGAGTCCCTTGAAAGGCAGTCCTGACAGGCAAAGGGGCTCAGGAAGGCTGAACATTTGTAACAAAGGAAGTCTTAAATGGTACAAGACCCCGGCCATCCCCATGTGCCAAAAGACAAGTTTGTGGGAAGAACACCATCCTGCCTGCACAGCTTTGGCTGGAACGCAGGAAAAAGAGGAGATATGACCTTTGAAAGAAGGGGCAGCTGAATCGGGGGGCTGAATCAGCTGAATCATAAGGTGATGCAGGAAGAAAATTACAAGGGCCAAAATCCAACTAGGACTTAATCTAGCTACTGCCATAAAAGACTAAAAATGTTTCTATCAGCCAGAAAAGGATGGCCAAGGAGAATCTCTATTTTTTATTGGATATGGGGGGAAATATAGTGACAAAGGATGAGGAAAAGGCTGAGGTACTTAGTACTGCCTTTGCCTAAGTCTTCGATAGAGCAACAGTAGTTCTCTGGGTACCCAGCCCCTGAGCTGGAAGACAGGAACAGGGAGCAGAATGAGGCCCCCATCATGCAAGGGGATATGGTCAGCAGTCTGCTACACCACTTCGACACAAACGCAATGGGACCAGATGGGATCCACCCAGGAACACTGAGTGTGGAAATGCTCACCAAGCCACTCTCCATCATTTATCATCACTCCTGCTGATCAGGGAGCTCCCAGCTGACTGGAAGCTAGCAAATGCCATGCCCATCTACACAAAAGGTCAGAAGCAGGATCCAGGGAACTACAGGCCAGTCAGCCTGACCTCGGTACCAGGGAAAGTCATGGAGCATATCATCTTTAGTGCCATCATGCAGCTTGTATGGGACAACCAGGGGAGCAAACCCAGCCAGCAGGGGTTTATGAAGTGCTGGTTCTGTTTCACCAACCTGATCTCCTTCTATAACAAGGTGACCATCTTAATGGAAAACAGACAGATTGTGTATGTTGTTTACGTCAACTTTAGTAAACCTTTGACAGCATTTCCCACAGCATTGTCCTGGAGAAACTGGATAGTCACAGTTTAGAGAGGTATATTGCTTACTGGGTAGAAAAGTGGCTGGGTGGCTGAGCCCAGAGAGTGGTGGTGAATTGAGTTACAGCCAGCTGGTGACTGGTCACAAGCGACATTCCCCAGGGCTCAGTACTGGGGCCAGTCCTGTTTATTATCTTTATCAACAACCTGGATGAGAGGATCAAGTGCCCCCTCAGTAAGTTTGGTGATGACACCAAGTTGGGTGGGAGGGTTATCTGCTGGCAGGTAGGATGGCTCTGTGGCAGAATCTGGACAGGCTGGAACAATGGGTCGAGGCCAATCGTATGAGGTCCAACAAGGCCAAGTGCCAGGTCATTCACTTCAGTCACAACAACCCCATGCAATACAACAGGCTTGGGGAAAAGTGGCTGGAAAGCTACCCAACAGAAAAGTACCTAGGGTGATGGTTGACAACAGCTGGAGCATGAGCCAGCATGTGCCCAGGTGGCCAAGAAAGCTAATGGAACCCTGGCTTCTATCAGAAAGTCTGTGGCCAGAGAAGTATGTCCCCCCTGTATTCAGCACTGGTGAGGCTGCACCTCAAATACTGTATTCAGTTTTGGGCCCCTCACTGCAGGGAAGTCATAGAGGTGGTGGAGCATGGCCAGTGAAGGGCTTAGAGGTGCAGCAGGGGCTGTAAAACCTGGATGGGATATTAGGAAATATTTCACCAAAAGGGTCATGAAGCATTGGAAGAGACTTCCAAGGGAAGTGGCTGAACCACCACCCCTGGTGGTATTTAAAAGATGGGCAAAAACAAAGTTCCAAGGTGAGCATGATATCATTAAGACCAAGAATTTATTAATTTTTAAAAATACACAAAACCCCTCCCTGACAGCAAAAACCATTTCACGTTATTAATGACTACACAGAAATGCAGGGTTTGCTCAAGCAGAGTCACTTGCTTCCCAGATTAAAAGGGTTTATTATTTGTTTTTCTAAATTCTTAACTTTTTAGCTTTCATCTTCCTTTTTTCTCCTCTTAGGTTTTTACAAGTCACAATGTGTTTGCTCCCAAAGCTAACTGAAAATTCTTTGTTTTAAAAATATCTACCATTGAGGGAATAAGACATGAGAGAAGTTACTAGTGAACACAAGCAAGAATTAACATAGTTAGCAACATACAAATATAAAAAGATAGAGAGCACTGAATTTGTCTTCTTAAGCCTACAAGGACACATTAAAGATAGCTGACCTAAGACTAACTAGCCAACTAGCCTGGCTAACAAGCTTTCAGCAAAAGCAAACCTACAGCTGTGTGGCTTAAAAGCCAGCAATTTTTAAGTCTGAATTTACCTTGTCCACTGCCACTATTATCAACATCAGCAACACACAGACAGCCTTGGTCAAATTCTTCCTTTTCTCCAAGTATGGTGGACCACCAGTCTCTAGCTTTAAACAAGGACATTCTTCTTTACTGAAAAGGAAACAAACCATTGTTAAAGTTTATACCAACACATGTAATTGTTTATACAAAAAACTTTTTCTTTGTTAGCAACAGGTTTCCTTAAGTATATTACACCTCTTGTTTTCACATTGTGCTAGTGTGAGCTAAATAAATGTTAATTCCAGGTGTCTGGAGTTTCTGGTTATACAGTCCAGAAAATAACCTCAGGAATCTTACAGTCATTAGTTTAATTAGATGCTATTAATTAATAATGCTGCTAGTTATATTAAAAAATTGCAACAAAATAACAGACTTTTTAAAACTGTTAAATGCTAAATGCCTTCTGTTATAAGCACTAAGTAATAAAAAGTTTTTAAAGTCACAGAACTGAGTTCTGTTCTCCCACCAAGGAGTTCCAACAAAAAAAAAAAAAAAAGAAAAAAAAAGATTCTGATGCAAGTCTTCTGCAAGAGAAATTATTTTTAGACAAGTAAATGGAGACATAAACAGACGATATCAAAACTTCCACCGCATAATCGCCTTGAAGATGCTCCAGTGACACGACTAAAGAACTCGGTCATACAGGGCACAAATCAGCTTTTCTGCTCCCTACCTGATGTTATTTTAAGAAGGGGGGAGGGAAGGAGCGAGGAGACTAATCCCTTTGCGGGCAGCTCGACAATAACATTATCCTAGCTCAAAACTCACAGCTCCGTGCCTGTGGACCGGGACACAGCCGCTCCCACAGCCCGCACAGGAGGCGAGGGGCTGCCACGAACCGGCAGCTCCAGCGGGAAGAACGGCAAACGACGGGATTCGGAACAAACGCGGGCTGCAAACCCGCGCCTTTCCTCTTTCAAGGAAACCAAATCCGACAACCAAAAACACGTATTTTCCAGCTTTTTCCCGTCGCTATGCCCGCTAGGCAACCTGCTGCCGCCGAGTGCTGGCACAGCACAGCCCTCCACACACAACTCCTCACTCCCTCCTGCCCTCCCTCACAGAGTCCCTGAGCAGCACACACAGCACCTACACCGAGCCTGGGACACGGACACACACACATACAGACACACATCCCCGTGGAGCCGCAGAAGGGAGACGGAGCCCGGCGGGGGCTTACTTGGGCGGGAGGCGACAGCCCCCTGGCACGGCGCAGTCCGAGCCGCCCGGGGCGGCAGCCCCGCTTCCTCACAGGAGCTCCTCGCTCAGTCGCGGCCCGAGGCGAGGCACAGAGCAGCAGGGCTACAGGCGCATTCCCACCGCCGCCGCCATCTCCAGCATCCTCCTCTGCCCGCCACCGGCACCAACCGCTCCCCGCCCCACGCCCCGCCCAGGGGAGAGCTTGGGAAATGTAGTTTGGGAAGCGGCGCCATGGGCCGTTGGGCTCTCGCACTTCCTGCTGTACTTGGGGGAGAAGAGCAAAGAAGAGAAACATTTCTTTTGTATTTTCTGAGAGGAGGAAAATAAAAAAAACACAACACAAAGCATTCGGCGGCTTGTGGCTTGTTCTTTTTCTTCTTCAAACCCCTCACAGGAACCTCTTTCTCTCGAGGCGCCCAGCTCCACCCGTGCGTCCACCCTTTCCGTCCCCCTGTCCCCTGTGGCGTGGTACGGCCGGCGAGGGGCCGGGACGGCGGGGCGCGTGCGGCGCTGTCGTTGCCGACCCGGCGGTCGGTCAGGGGGGGACCCGCCGGGACCCCGCTCCTTCGCCCACACCGAAGGTCGCAGCCGCTCTTCCCCGCAGCGGCTCCCGTCGCCCCGGGAACTTACTATCATGGACAGGACCGCCGTGGCCAAGATGGGAGCGGTGGCGAGCGCCAGCGTATGCGCGCTGGTGGGCGGGGTGGTGCTGGCGCAGTACATCTTCACCATGAAGAAGAAGACGGGTAAGAAGACCAAGATCATCGAGATGGTACGTGGTAAGAGGCCGAGAGTCCCTCGGCCCCCGGACACACGCCCTTCTCCTTGTCCTTCTGCGGCCGGCGGCTCCCCACGGCCGCTCCCGCGGAGCCAGGCGGATATTCCATGGGGATATCTGGAGGGACAGAGGGGGGACCTTGAGCTCAGTTTGCGATTTCTGTAAGGACAGGCGCTGGAGGCAGGAGCAGGTGTTCCTTCCACCTCAGCGTGACCCACTGGCACGGAAAAGGTGCGTGTGGAAAGGGTCTGCGCCACCCTACCCTGCCCTGCCCTGTCCTGTCCTGTCCTATCCGGCCCATGTTTGTTTATAGGATACATACGTACCCGTGGGTCATGGTGGTGATTTACAAGCCTGCTCGCAATTAGTTTAAAAGAAAAATGGACACGCACACACACACGTGTTCAACCATCTGTTGAAGCGGGGAAGCACAGTCTGTTCACGGTTACTATAAAAGGAAGATGGAGCTCGCTCTGTCTAGCTGCCCTTGTTAAACTTGTTGTTTAGGAAATTTTTTAAATATATGCTTATAAATAACCGGGTCGTAAAAGATCTTAGTTTGGACAACGTGCTGATTATGTGGAAGTCCTTCAAATTTTGTGATTTGGACACCGCCGTTCCGAAGAGCTGAACTGAAATCGTCAAGGCACTTGATGTTAGCTAATGGGTATTTTGTGATGTGCCCTGCTGAATTTTACTGAAAGCTCTGATGAATTTTTATAATTACACGTGGAAACAGATTTTAGTAAGAGCTAGGATTCTGTATGTAAGCTGCGAGCTGCCTAAGTGCTCACTTGGCTACGCATTGTCATGCTTGCCAGTGGAATTCATGCAGGGCAGTTTGTGATAACGTGGGTCCAAAGAAGAATTCTAATTTGAGTTTTTGCTAATTGTAGGGGCATCACTTACTGTTGAAAAAATATTGCTTCTAGTCATCAGTCATGTCATCTGACAATTTGGAGGGGAATTACTTGTTTTTTAGTTTCTCCAAGCACAGTTCCAACGGCTTGTGGGAGAGCAGAAAGTTTGGATTGCTACTTTAGCTAGCAAACATCCTTAGTGCTAAAGATGCAGGTCTTCTTTCTTATGTAGTATTTTCAGTGGATACATGTATTCAGGCTGTGCAATTTCTTTGAAATAAGTGAAATAGTTGTGTAAACTTCATACCAAGGCATTGAGTTTGTCAAGTATGGGCAAAAATGTATACAAGTGTTTTATTTGAATGTGCTGCATTCTGAAGAACTTTCTTTTATCCACCAATGCAGATTTGATTCAATGTTTATCATTTACAAAACACTGTATCAGTTTTATTTTATGACAAGGGAGACCTTTCTTTGAGCTGTGGAGGAGAAGATGCTTTTTCCAGTCTGTAACTTAGTGTAATTTAGGATGGTGGTAAGAAACAATACTGCCTTATTGAAATGTATTTTCTTCCAATACCAGGCTGGTCTTCTGTGTCAGATTAAAATTATGGGCTCATTGTTGTATTTTCAGCAGATTTTTTTGGTTCAAATTTTCTTTGGGGAACATTACACTGTAGTTTTATATCCACATTAGACTCAGAATTACCTTGATGTATAACTTTTATCAAAAGCAGTAGGGAGCAGGCCTATTTACATCTTAGTTATGTGAATGAAATATTAGTTCATTATAATTAACTACAGCAAATTTTTTTTCTTAGTCAAAATTAAGTTAGATGACTATAAAACCCAAGTTTAAAAAAATACAGCTTTAAATGCTAAAAAGACAAGAACTTTTACAAATCAAATAGAACATCTATAAGACAACTTAATATCAAGGATTATGATGCCAAGAATGTTTATTGTGAAGAAAAGTGGAAAGGATTCTCAAGCATTGTGGGAAAGGGTAACCCTCTTTCCTTGCTGAATAATGAAATCAAGTAATTCTTAAATATGTAGATCACATTTCAGTAGGTGAATTCCTGAAGCACACCAATTAGCCTGGTAGAGAAATTTAAGCTTAATGGAGACACCTTAAAATGATTTCATCTTATTTGACAAAAAAGGCTTAAAGTTATAATTAAAATGTTAATATTGTGTCTTCATCCACAGTGTGTGATTTGCAAACAGGGAGTTTCCCTTAGGCACTCTCGAATGTAGACAGAGTTACTTCAGCTCCACTTCTGAAGTAACAGAGGCGTTAATATTAATGGTCACATGAAGTTTCACTCTGTGTGGTAAGAAACAACCATCTCTCCAAGCCTTCTGCTATTACTTTGCACAGCCACGTTGCCAATTCTGTGAAACTGTATAAGTGTTTACACAGTCAGGTGAAAGCAAAAGTAAGCCACAAAGTTGCTCACTGTAATTTAAAGAGATGGTTAACAATTAATAAGATTTTCACGGTAACTTTTTCTAAAATGTTTCGGGGCTATTTTAGAAAGAGATGAAACCTTATCGTAATGTTCAGTCCTTTGGATTCTTCAAGCCACAGTTGGATTTTTCAAGCCACAGGCAAGTTTGCAATTAAGCTGTGTATTCCTATACAGCAAATAGTTGTATTGCCAATAGACTTCAGTTTTTGATTACTTTTTGCTGAGCTTTTGATCAGCTCAGCAGAAAACAGGTGTTCACAAACTAGAGTGAAAAACATTGCCTAAATCTTTCAAAAACATTCACCTGTAAGCAGTAGCCCAAATTAATTAAAATATGGAGTTAACATAAGAAAAAACTTCTTAGAGGAGTTAACAGTATTTTTTGTTATCTGTTTCATGAATAAAATTGTTAAAATCTTGGGGGTTTTTTCAGCAGCTCGTTCCTCACTCTGGTTTTGGAGCTTTTTATTGTGTTGGGTTTTGTTGTTGTTGGGGGTTTTTGTTTGTTTGTTTGTTTGTTTGTTAAAATAAGAAACATAATAGAGCTTGTTGAAGACAGAATAGAAGAGTACCTTAAACTGACACTTCCTCTCTCAGGTTTGTTTTCCACAAAACAGGGAGAATGTGTAGTTACATTTGTCTGTTTCGCCAATCTGCCCCTGAAGTGATTAGATGAAAAAGAGACTTTGTATCAAAGTTCAGCAACGACAAATTAAAATCAGCTGCAAAGCAATTTCTCAGTTTACTGGAAACATTTCAGCCAGTCAACTGTCTCTGGACAGTGCACTTTTTATTGTGTTAAAGAAGGAAATAAATGCATGGATTTTTGCAGTATTAGAGTTTACCTGGAGGGAAATAAGGAAATTAATAAGAAAGAAGCAAGGTAACTACTATTTATCTGTTTGCCTAAGAAATAAAGGAACATATTCTGTGAGTGTAACTGTTAGAGAGATTAAGGGGAGTGTATTTTTTTTATTATTATAATTTTCTTTTACCTGGCAGTCTCTGGTGAGACTGTTTTCTTGTTTCATAGGGCGTAAGAGCATTTGTGCCACAGATGAAGATACAACTGGCAGCAATCACACACCACTTCTTCATTCTCGTCTTGTTGGTGGTAACTAGTTGTTATAGAAACTGTGACGTTACTCTGGCAGCTTGACCTCCCAGTAGAGTAAAAAGCAGAGGAGTATGTCATGTGTAGCATACATATTCAGGAATCCAAGTGGTTGGTATTTGCAGCTCCTTCATATGTGCTTATGCCTATAGAGAGCTGAAGAAGGGTTTGAGTCTGAGTAAACTGGAATCACTAAAAGGGGAATGGAAGGAAGATGGACTCCCTCTAATGATGCCTTTGCCGGACATTGTCACCGTCTGGATGCACTCAAGAGCCATGCAGTGATGTGATCCATTTGGGAATAATATTGTTCAAAAAGAATGGTGCTGTGGTGTATGAACCTAAATAGTGAAAAGTGAAAGAACTCCTGAGACCTAATACCACTGCTACCTATTGACATGTGACTGAGAGCCCTTACATTACTAGAGTATTAGAATAATTTTTAGGTTATTGTTAACATTTTAAAACCAAGTTAAATTTGACATGAGTACTGGAGATGGTAGATAACTATTCCTATAAACCTTGGGTTTTGTTTAGACTGTATTCCTCAATAGAAAAATCAACTGGCAGTGCTAGACACCAATTACTAAAACAAGGTTGTTTTGCCCACACGCTGTTTGCAGAGATGATCATAATATATGCCACCTAGATAATGCATGATACCAGGCTGCCTAATGTAAGCCACTGTGCATCATATAAATCACCTAACATGTGACTTGAAAAGCACGTTTTCACAGGGCAGGAAAAACCCTAAGTATTATGCATTTTGATACAACTTGGATACTAGTAACAGGTTTCATTCTCACTGTAAAATAATTCAGTTAGAAATTTAGGAAATTTGTATCCCAGGAGTATAAAAATTGACTGAATTCAATTGTTTTCTCCTCTCACTGTCAAAATTATGTACATATTAATATTTTACTTTGTTTAGTATAGTAAGCTGATCTACAATGCAGCTATCTGTTTCAGAAAGAGGTTTTAATTTTCTGAAATTGCTCCAACCCTGCTCCTGTTGGGTTTTTGTTTTTTTTAATTCAGTAGGTCTTGAAACCTACATTCTTACAAGGGATGAGTATGGGAAGATTAATTAAATCAATAATTCTGCATTAGTTTCTTTAGAACTCATTTATGCAAGATATAACAGTTATCAAAAACATACTGATGATCTGTACATGAAAACTGAGTTCCAAGTAGTCAGTGTAGACATGTCAGGATACAATGTAGATTGTAGGTATAGGCTCAGAAGAGCTTGTTTGCTGCTTTCTTTTATCTTTCCTATAAAGTCTTTCTCCAAGACAGAAAAGCAATCTTTCAATTACTCATTCTGCTCTGAAATATATTTAACTTTTTATAAATGCTTGCTATGTGTAAAGTCGTATTTTTAAGTGATTTTTCTCCTCTTTATTTGTGATAACTCCTTTTTACCAGTTGAGCTATAATGGCAGCTGTTCTATTAAACTCTTTTTACAGCTTAAAGCCAATAGCAAATACTACAAGTCTTAAACATGTTTACCTGTAACTGTCAAACACTATAAACAGTAATAAGGGATTTTTTGGTTTTTAGCCTGAATACATGTATCATTGCAAATCTGTTCATATGAATTAAAGTTGCATAGCTTTCCAATTCAGTCTTGAGTTAACAAGAACTACCAGCTTTTATAGAAAGTATCTAAACTGATTAATATAAGCATTCTAGAGACCCAGGGTATGGATCCATGCATTTATAAGTAGGAGAATACTAGCGGTGAATTCAATAGCAATGTACCTGTAAATGTAAAAACATCACAATTTACTTAAGTCTGAACTGGAAACTTGCAAAATGCCTGAACGTTTGAAGTTCTTCCTTTAAAAAAAAAAAAAAAACAACCAACCAAAAAAAAATCACACAAAAAACCGCCACCACAGCTGCCTTTTACCTTTTATTTTCACTGGCATGAATTATGACATACATGCAAAATACATATTCTTTTCTGTATTGCCTAGTTCAAGCCATCAGCCACCACTCTTCCCTCCATATGTGCATACAGAAGTGTATTTTGTGGAAGTGAACTACCGTGTACTCTTCACCTCCTCCGAGGGTTATTACTGGAGAGAGCTTAAGGAAAAACACTGGAAGAGAAGCAGACTGTTAGCTTTTATTGCCGCGTTTCGGTGCGTTTGTCGGAGAGTGATTGACTGTCGCGGTGGCAGGTCGGGCTGGTTGAGCTGCGGCAGAGGGCTCGGAGCAGCAGGTGGCGCTGGCGCCAGCCGTGTCTGAGGCGGTGGCCGCTCTTCGGAAGGAGCCTGTCCCTTCAGGGAATGCTGGCCCACAGCCATGGCTTTTCCCGGCCGCTGCCCCGCTGCGGTCAGGCGCGTTCAGCGGGGCTGCTCCTGCTGCCCCGGGCCCACAGCAGCAGCCACGTCTCTGCTGCCGGCCAGGTGCTCAGCGCCGACATCACCCTAAGCACAGCTGAGAGGCACCAACACCTCACGGCTGTTCTTCCTGGCTTCCTTTCCTAACCACTGTGCAGGGATAGAAGGCCAGATAAGACTGGGCAGGAGAGTCGTTTATATTGTCGTGGAGGGTGTGTAAAATAAAAGCTAGGGCGTGAAGTGTAAGTGGCAGCACTGTGCAGCAGTTATCTGCAGCGAGTGCTTCTTCCTGGGGCACAGTCTTCATACAGCTCTTATCTTGACCAGTTGCTGGATGTCAGTCTCTTTCTCCCATCCAAAAGGCATCAATCACCAGGGGTCAGCTGCTGAAAAACATCCCAGAACTTATGACTGCAGAAGGCAACATTTTAGTTCAATGGCTATCATGCAGCAGCTTGATGGGCAATGTGCCATTAAAATGGAATCTGGGGCTGTTTTGTTAGTCAACTTTTTCTTAAGTTATTTGTGGGGAGCTTCTGATCGTTCAAGAAAAAAAATCAGTGTGTCCATTAAAAGTCCACAGAATTTTTTTAATTTGCCTAATCATCAGGAGTGCTTTATATAAATGCCAAAAAAAAGAGAAGGCATTTTTCAGTATAAGTGGGCATATGTTTAAGATTGGAGCACACAGGTCAAAGAAAATACCATGTTTAAATACTGAAAGTAACTATATTATTGTCATTCACTAATACCTCAAAATAATAGAGAATTGCACTGACTTATCTCAGAAAATAATTACAAAAATAATTTTAAATAACATTTCTCTGAATTATAGCAATAGGTATTATTATAGGAATAATACCTATTGCTGGAAGGAAATGTGGCTCCTACTTTCATATACCTCAATCTTTTTAAAAATAATTAATTTACTTAATTTATTTTATTTTGGAAGGGCTGGGGCAAAGCCCAGATTTGGACAATTAAGTGTCTGAATACAGACTTTCAGACTTCCTGAGCTGGGTTTGCCACCAAGAAAATTCCTGTTCAAATGTGCTTGTTCTTATTTATTTCCCACTCATTAACTGTCATTTCCTTCCTGCACTCCTTTATAAAGATTTGTTTGTCTGCTCTGCAAATTGGATCACTGAAATAATCTGAGTTTATTTGTGGTTTAGTTTTTATTACCTAGGAGTTGTTTTGTTCCACCTTAATCTGACAGAATGAATACCACTGAAATGTTCCATTAATCTTGTTCCCTTTCCCACTTTGTCAGAAACTTACTAGTTATCAGACCAAAAATGTGATTTTTTTCACTCAGCAGCTATTATCGCAACATTTACTATTATCAGCTGCATCTGCCTTTGCAGTGAGTATCACTGATGGGTAAGCCTCAGTTTGGTCTGCACGTTCCCATGGAAAAATTGTACGTGAAACTGAAGGGTAGGAATTAGCACAAAGCAGCAGCACTATTGGTACTTTAGCAGTAGTAGAGTGCAAAGAATGGTAGTGGTAGTATTGGTTTTGAACACTTCCAGAAGGCAAGTACACAGAGATACCAGAAATATGGCATCCAAATGCATCTTTGAATGGATCCAGCAGTGAGAAACACCCATTAAACAATGAGATGTGGAGTCAAGACAATCCTTCATGCCTCAAGTCATGATGCTTCTGCCTGTTACCTTTAAAAGGAGTGTTTGGTAGTTGTATTTCATCTTTTGACTTAATGGAATTTTTTTTTCAAGAACTTCAAAAAAGAATTTGTAATCAAAGAGAACCTAACAGTTAAAAACTTCATTCGTCTCAATATGTAATTTAATTGGAATATTATATTAGCACTTAATTCTTCCATGTAGTGTCTGGTAATGTATTGTAGATTAAACTTTGTCCTGCTGACTTTGCTTTCAAACTGAGTCCCACAACTCCACTATTCAAGGGTCAGAGTTTATTTGATCTAGATACAGCATTCTTAGGCTTAGTGAAAAAAAATCTAAGCTGATTTTTTTTTTCTTAGAAGCAGATAAGAGAAGAAGAGAATCAGCAGCAACTGCTTCAGTCCAAGCCTTGGCCTTAATGCAAATTCCATTCTAGATAATGTTACATGGGAAGCTTCTAGGGAAACAGGCATTTGTTTAAGTTCTTTCAATGCATGTCCATTGGATATTTAATTCTAGAAGGTATACATGTGAATGTACAGTTTGGGGGGAAAATAGTATGGTTCATGATAATGACCTTATTATGCAAGATGAGCTTTTGCATACCTGATAGCTAATTAAGAATTAATAATTTGTAAATGTACCACAGTATATTTACATACTGCCAGTTATTAGAATTCTACACTGTTTGCCTATGTATTTTGAAGAAGGATTATTTGTACTAGCAGCCTCACCTGTAAGCATTCTTTAAGAAAGCATTAGATTCTGTATAATGTAGGGAAATGGGTCTTTCAGACAGGCAGACTCCAACATACTCCATAGCAGTATTTAAAGGAAAATGAGAGTACCACTCAAATAAAAAAAATCTTATTTTTCAAAAATGAATTTTCTGTAACTGGCAACAAAAAGGAAGGATAGAGTTAAAACTAGGCCTTTTCCAGTTCTGGTTTATTCCATGGAAGGTAGAGAAACCAGAACTGGTTTTGGTATTTAAGCTCCAAGTTTGTAATGGATTTATTAAGATTTTGTCCAGAAAGCTCTGTTAAGAATAGTGAAATATATGTATGAAGGCCAAGGAAAAAAGCCTCCATTTTCTCCTGCCAAGCAGTGAAAGGGTGTTACAACCTTGAGTTCTTCTTTCAATCCTGGTGCTTTAGAAGCTATTTTTAAAATTTAAATGTAATGTGATAAATTGTATTGATCTGAACTTGCTTACATTTAGAATATTTTTATATTCTTTTTTTTCACAAGGGCAGGAGAGAAGCAATAAAGATTAAAAAACCCATCAGTTTAAATTTGGCTAGGTAGTTATGGTATTTCCAAGATACTCATTAGAAATGTCTGAAGATCTCTTCATCATTTCCAGATACTCGCTGATAACTAAATAATACATACCTTTTCTTTTAGCCTGCCATTTATAGAGGTTAAATCTCTCCACAGTGAGGGAATGGCAGCTAAGCACAAAGATTAGGTAATTCCTCTAATATACAATCAGAGGAAAAAATGCCTATCCTGAGCTGTATTCATTCACCCCAGAACTGTTCTGTATGTTTTGTACCTCCTGTATTCTCTCAGACTAAATTCTTGCCCAAACTCATAATTGAGAAGATCACATGAAATACTGGAAATGTAGACCCTAGTTATTATTAGTTCTTTATTTTCTTGTAAGATCCAAAATGTCTGTTGATCTATCACCAACAGAAATCTCTTCTTTTAAAATGATTTTGTAAGCATGAGAAGAAGCTGCGTAAGGGACAATGATGCTGCAATATCTTTTATTCTCTCATCAGAGAAATGTATTAAACAGAAGAAGAAATGCTTAAAGAGCTGGTTTAGTGTGTGTGTTGACATTAAGCCTTGTGTTCAGTACAGCCATAAAAGATCAGACTATTAGATGATCACCAGTTTTCCCATGAACTGTAAAGAAAGCTGGATCTCTGATCAGATCAAGAAAATCTCTATTAAAAAAGTTGTTGAGTATGCCTTGTGATACCATTCAGGTTAAGAGCCTCACCTTCTTAGCATGTGCCATCTCTGGATTTATCACAATTGGTTGAATTCAGTCTTTAATATGTTCTTAGCACTTTTTCATAACATATGCTGTTCAAGCTCTTTCTTTTTGGAATTGCTTACACTCCTCACAAGTGATCTCTATGACAGACACACACTTTCTTATACAAATCATAGTTCTTTGCATCATAGCAACTGTAGATATGGCTGGCATGGGTTTTTACACCAAACCTGTACTGCAAAGATAAGTGGTATCCAAAATTCCTGCAAGGCAACCTTCTAAACCTTTATATACTCCAGCTTCATCAAACTGACCATTGATCTTACTTTCCTTGTAATTGTAACACATATAAAAAGCTATTCCTGGAACCATTATGCTGCTCATTAACTCAGTTCACTAGGGCATGAATAATAATCGTGTTTGAGTACAGTAGGGTTGTATTGGTTCCTTTCTTCTGCTTGGTCTTGGTACTTGAGTACCAAGGTTCAGGTACCTTCCCCTGTCTCATGAGGTTGTATCAAATAGGCTGTTTGGGCTGTAAACTTACTACAAAAGCAAAATTAGGCAACAAATACAGTTCTTTAATGTTTAAAATTGATCCCTACAATCAAGCAAGGTATTGCTCAAGTAAAGTCAAGCAACATACTAAATATATGGGGATATATTCAAAAGTTGTTCAGTTGTGTAGGGTCACTAAACAGTAATAAAAGCTAGTAAGCTCATGAAAAGACACTAGCTAATGTTTACACTGCAGATTCAATCACCTTACACAGTATTCAATCACCTCTAAATGTTGTAGGAAATATTCTAAAAAGCTATGGCCTCTTTCTTGATCTTTAAAAGTTTGTCAGTTTAGTTGAAGTATTCCATTTATTAGTTAAAGAAAAAGCTCAGCTTATTTGCTTAGGAAATATACGTGTGCTAATTCTTTCCACAAGTGGATGCAACTTAGGTCACGGGTGTGGAAGGACTGGTAGAACCAGCTTTTCTTTGCTTTAGACTAAAACTTGCAGTGCTTCATATTTGAGAGCATCCTCTACAAACCTAGTTCACCTAACATATGAGCATATAAAGTTGAACCTTTTCCCAGTCTGTTATAAATTATATATCATCTAGTGTTTTCAGTGTTGTTCTTTTTTTCTTCTCTCTCTTTTTCTGCGTAGAATATCCTGTAGTCAAGATATGGCCCTCAGCCAAAGAGAAAATATTAAAATAGAATCTATCTGTTGAAATAACTACACCTCTTCAGTTTGTGATTCTTAAAATATATTGAAATGACCTTCCAGATTTTGAGAGTAGAAATGTCATGCTGTAGTTTATTTCTCTCTCTATGAAAAAATCAGTATTCATTTTAACTCCTCTTTACCAGACATTAAACACTGTAAACAAAATGTTCAACAGACTCAAATCAGCAGTAATAGAATGTGATTAGTAGGAGCTGTGGTAATTAAAGTGTTGTACACAAAGATTTCTTAGAGTTGCAAAGACAGTCTTGTTTTGTAGATGAGTAGTTTCATGTATGGCATTTTCATTAGAGTGAAAGTACACTGTTGATAAAGATAGAGTAGATGTTTTTCTAAGAATTAGGTGTTGGCTGTATTAATGTTTACAGAAATGTTGCTCACGCCATTTTCTAGTGCTTTCACTAAAACTGTAATCATTCATTTAGAATGCTTTCCAATTAGTCTGGTATACTGAAAACAGTCTGTAAGAATTGGACTTAATTTCTGTAACTCTTTTTTTTTAATCTTTATAAAAATTAATAAAATAATTTTTTAAAAAACCACCTTGTTTTTGTTTCCCCAGCTTTCTGAAAGGGAAACTAGCTTTCTTTAGATTCTTGACAGCTCAAAGGCAGGTTCTTTGCAAACTGAATGTATCAAGTGATGTCTTACCTGAACTACATTATTCATCTAGCAATCACATTTTACGTCATTGTTTGTAACATTTTTTTTAACATTGGAAATCTAGCAGGGACATAAGCTCCAGCTTTTTGTTGTGCAAATAATTCATATTTATTCAAGACACTGCACTATACATATGTTTCCCAAACATTATTATAAAAATATTAATGAGAAGCATGCTGCCTATATTAAAATATTATGAAGGGTAAAATTCTGTGAATGTTACCTGTTACAACAGTGTACAAATGCTATAACAAGTAGTTTAGTGGTAGCTATGGATCCTGGCAATACCAATGCCAGGTAAGTTCAATTTACTGTATACTGTCTTTGCAGGGATTATGTTATATTTTGAACATATCTTTCAAACTCTTTCTCTGCTTTAGGATACAGCAGACTTTAACATGTACATTTCAGGGGATCTTGGTCAATTCTAAGAGGATAAGTGTTGATTAAAGTTGCATGTTCTGTATTAGCTCAAGTATTCACTTCAGTTGTTTTGTTGGCTCAAAACAGAGAACACCTCTGAAAACAAAATGAAAGTGCACATGTAGGTCAGATGCACTGAGGAATCCTGATAGACTACATAGTAGCCTACAGTTGGAATGTAGACACAAAACATATGGATCTACTGTATCATTCAGAAAGTCTGTTGGGTTTTCTTTTTTTAGTGTAGAAAGCACACCCTCCTTCAAAGGAAATTTTCATAACTAATGAATTTCGAGAGTCCTGTTGTTGGGGTTTTTTTTACAGTGTTACAGGTTTTGTACATGCTACACTTGTAACCTGCCCTTGCTTCAGCTCTGACAATTACACTGGTCACATTAGTGGCCATGTATGAATTGGCCTGATGTTGGTGGTTAGTCCTGGCATCCTGAAACAGGGATCATAAACCTGAGGTTGAACATGAGTTATGGGGTAGTAATAGAGAAGCTTGCACTGCTGCTATAGCAATAGTCAGCTTTGCGTGACACTAGCATTTACACAACTTCAAAATGTAAAATACAATTAGACAATAGTTCCTTCATCCCCTCACTCTAAAAAAACATTTCTTTTTAATCCGTCTTCTGTCACCTAGTTATGGTCTTTGATCAGGCAGCATGCCTAATGACAAACTTCTAAAACTATGTGGAGTTGCCTTGTCTCTCAAAAATCCTGACAAACAAGGCTCCTTGATTTCCTGTTTCAGTATCGCACAGATAATTACAGCCAAAACAAAGATTCATTAATTCAGTTGCTCCTTCTACATGAATAAATGTGTGCTACCTAGTAAACATCAATGAAACCATGGCAATGAAGCTCTAAGAAATTTGTGGCACTGCAACAGGAAATCCTAAAATACTTGGAAAGATTTTGTGAAAGGGCTAAAAAGTAACAAAGTGATAAACTTCTGCTTTGAACAACAACTGCCTTCCTCTGTTAGAGCAGCCCAAATTTGCCTGCTGCATCTATGAAAGCTGTTCATTCAGTGAAGGTCAAAGGTTTTGTTGTTGGTGAACCAGCTGATGATCTGCAAGCCCGTCGGGCTGTACTGCTGAGCATAACAAACTGCTGAGCATTGCTGACGTGCGTCACACGGGGTTTTGCACGGGGATTAGTCAGGCTGTATTTGGAAACGCCCTCAACTGCACCCTGTGCTGCTATATTAGTGTGTCTCAA
>VYZP01001071.1:5423-27561 GCA_013400635.1 Hypocryptadius cinnamomeus
TTGTAACTGAAGCTGCAGCCTTGCAGGCACAGCTAGAGCTTAGTAGGTGTTTCCAGCTCTGTAGCCACACCTACAGTCCTATAGAGATATTTGCCATGCTCTACCTTCCAGAAAGACTCTTAGCCATAGGCTCTCTTAAAGGAAGATACATTGAGCAGAACTTCCTGTGGCTTTTCACATGGGTCTCTTGAGACCTTGAAATCTTTCAACATATATCATTTGAGTCAAAGCATTGCAGACCTTGACTGGACCTCCACTGATAAGACTTTCAGCTCAATAAAATAGAACAAAGAATGGGGACAGATTCTGATAACAGCTCTATTCAAATAAATTTAGAGTCAATTATATTACAAATCTTCCATGCTAATGGAAATTAGAATAATTTTTGCAAACAACAGAGTTTTTGAAAGCAATATGTATATTGCACAAATCCAGATGAATGGTAGGTTTTCTACTTCATTGGTAGCACACCTGGTCTCTTTGCATAGAGGAAAGGAGTTGAAACAAAAATGAAGGCCATCTATTTAATTTGAAGGGAATTATATTTTGTAACAGCACGAGGAAATTCAGGTTTTTTCACACAGTGTACAGGACCTGTGGTTTCAAATGTGTTTAAGTTAGCCCTTGCCTACAGACTTTTCATATCAAGTTAATTGGAATATCTTGACATCCACATTAACCATTTAACCTGCTCTTGACTTTATTCCTTTCCCGAGCTTTTCCCACACAAGAAGAATGAATATCTGACTTAGTTAGTTTAGGAGTTAAACAGTAAACACCTTGTACCTAGAAAATAAAAACATTAATTCAACTCTAATGCATTTCTGAGTTAACAGCTAGCAAAATACATTGAAACTTGAGTATCAGAGATTTTTCCTGCTCAATGTGTTTGCTATTAACAATCATGGAACTTTGGGAATTAGAAATGCACACATAATTTAATTTCTTTCACACTTTTGAGTATCTTTTTTTTAAAAATAAACTAAGACCTCATATCCTTATGAATTACAATGACTAGAACAAAATTTTTATGTGATAGTATTTGAATAAAAAATTAAAGTACCTAGAAAAAAAAAGAAGATAATTGTGAGACTTGATTCTAGATGCTGTGACATTTTGTGAAAGTTAACACTTCGGGGGAAATACTGTCAGGCAGTATAACAGAGTGAAGGAAACATTAAGTGGACATAATTTGTCATTTGCTGATCACGACAAAATTTCTGGTTTTATCCTTAAAATCCATAATCACCTGTAGTAAGAGAAATACCAAATAGACAGTTGAGGTCTAGAGTACTAATCTTCAAGGATTTCATTCTTCTTTACATGAAAGTATCAGTCAGTAGCCAAGAACTACATAAGGACTTTTACAAATTTCTACCAATAACAGCTGCGGTCAAAAAAGCTGCAATCAAAAGGAAACAGTGTTGACCTACATGTGATCTAAAGAAGAAAAGCTTTTACCTTTCCTTCTTTGATTTTGGTTCCAATTATTTGCCGTCTTTGCTGGATTATTTCAATGAGTTGGTCACATTCTTCCATCAGCTTGGTTTCTTGGCGGGATGCATTTACCTACGAAGCAAAACCTTATGATTAGCAAAACTTTTTTTTTTTTTTTTTTTAAATATATTTTCCTTTTCCATCTTCAAATTTAAACCTGCATTTTCTAAAATACTGGGTTTGGCATTTTTTTCTCCTTTCTGTGTATAATCTGTGCTATTTTCAGTCCCCTCTTTTGGATTTTGCGAAGTGCTGAATTGAGTCTCAATGTATTGTGTGCAGGAGGCAGGGCTTGCAAATAGACAATCAGGTATTTCTAACTCAAGTGAGAAAAGTCTGCTTTGGTGAGTATTGAGTGGTGTCAGCTCTAACACACACCAGTGAGAAGCGAGGTCTCTTCAGGAGGCGTTTCACTCATCATGGTTTGCAGCCATATGAAGCACTGCAGTGAACACCAGCGTGCTCAACGGCACAAGTACTGGAGCAGAGAGTCCATCTGGTGCAGCATCCCCTCTCACTGCTGCTGGTGCCAGCATCTGATAGCAAAGAATGCCAGGAGGAAAGAAGTCCCAACATATATGATGACTCCCATGAATGCTTTCTTATCCTCCAACCATTTGAAGCTCAGTCTTCTTGAACCAGACATAATTTATACACCATTACTAATATTCAGAAGAATTAAATAACATAGATTTATTTAGTGTCTCCTTCAAATCCTGGAAACGTTAGGAATCTGCATCATTCTACAGAAATGAGCACCACAGCTTAACTCACAGCGAAGTGAACAACTGGCTTCTTTTAGGAGGATTTGAAACTATCTCCTTCCAGCTGCATTTAATGATTCAAAGTCCTTTCACTGGAAAGGGCAGTGAACTACTGATACCATATATATCCACATATCGGTTCCTTAGAGATTCAAGTTATCAAAGATCCACGTGGCAATACCAAGACATGTGTTGACTCTTTCAATTATTCCTGCTTTACTTCAGCAACAAATCAGATAGAAAATAGTGTGCTCATGTAGTTTTCTAGACTATAAATATATGAGAAAATGAATTTTTTTAGTACAAAAACCCTCACAAATATTAGCTTTCTGCAGAAATTGTTGACTTTCATTAAAAAAAAAAAGAAAAAAAAAGAAAAAAAAAGAAGAAGAAAACTTGTAATAGGAAAGTTTGAATAGGAAAGTTTGGGTTCTCAGATGAATATGTTCTTGTTCTGAAGGAGACTGATTTTTTCAGTGCAAAGTCAACATTCTATATACAACCAGAAGAAAGTACTTCCCCTCCAGCAGTTGCATGTTTAGCTTACACATATGTGTAAAGAGTCAGAAAAAAAGGTAAAAACTTCTTATCACGTCTAGAATAAAAAAAAGCAAAGAACTTATTTCAGAGTTATGTGTCCATTTGCACTTTGCTAAAAGAGGGTAAGAAGGTAAAGGAGCTTTCAGCCCTGGCTAATTGCCTCCACAGCTCTGTCACCTTTTCCACTGGGATAATAAGAGTCAGTGGGGAACAACAACAGGGATTACTTTCAGGTGACAAGTAACTATATTGCACCCCTTGGCTGTTTTTTCAGTCCGATGAGCCCCATGATTCTGCATCAGTATTCTTTTCTTTCCTTCCAACAGTGTGTTTAAACATGCATTTACCTGTAAGCACATTATGGAGCTCATTAAGCTTAAGCAAATGCTTATGTATCTAAATTTGGACCAGAACCAATTTTACAAATAACCTTCTTATGTGAAATACACAGTATCCTCCAGGCAAAGAGAGAACTCGTTTATAAAGACCTGCTTTCATTAAGGTTTTGGATTATCTTTCTGAAATCTTCATGAAGTTAAAGTTTGTTTGCACATTTTAGAGACTTAATTATTAATTAAGACATCAAGATTATAAAGAGAGAATACATTTGTTTCTGGAAGGGGTCACATGTGACTGCGAGTGCTGGTGAAGATGTAGAAGGTATTCCTATTATGCCGGTTTAGGTGCCCATTGTTCTCCTTTCATTTGCTGTTTACTCTGCCTGGCTTCTCACCACAGTCCATGAGGAGAGAGAACATGTAACAGCCCACCCAAAGCCTCTAGCAGTGCCACTGTCTCTCCACTGATAGCTCAGGTAACCTAGAAAAGTTACTCAATCTGCACTGTCCCTCCTACTCCCTTTGTTCCTGTTGTCCCGGTACCTCAGCTGCATCACACATCTCACTCTGGCATGAAGCTCTGCAGAGCTGCTTTCAACAAGCTGTACCATGCACTGGTTTCCCAGCCCGGACTTCAGGTTCACTACAGGACTGAAATTCCACCAAGGAGCAGCGAAGCCTACAGAGGCTCAGCCCAGGCAGCGATCACATCCACTGCAGGTGGGCACAGCTCCTGTGTCAACACCAAGGTCGGCTCATGCCACAGCCAACTTCAGCACTTAATTACGGTAACACCTTTGGCACTTCATTATGGGAACACTTGACGGGATTTTTGAGTAGCTTCCACTCAAAGTGCTACTTTTAGCACCACTTACATCACCAATTTGCTTTGTCAAAAAGATCTAATTAATTTTTGGGATAACTGTCATGAAACATAAAGTAACAGGAAGGTTAAGTCAACATTGTTTCATTTAATACTCTGGTAAATTTGAATAATAATGTATTAATTGGATCTTAACCTAAAAAGCTCTAGACTAAGAAAAACAAAATGCTTGGAAGAAAATCTCTGGGTTTCTTAATGCACTGACTGCAGACTTCTCTTTTTCTTTGAAATATGAAAAGTATACTCTTTTTTAAACACCATTTGAAGACATTTCCAACTTTATAGCTTGGACAAGCTTGTTAAAAATGAAAATAATATTCTAAAATTATATGATACATTTGAGCTTTGTATGAAAAAAATCCCTCAACATTTAATCTAGGGGCTTTTCTTAAGTTGAAATACTCCTTAATCATATTTTCAGCCCCCAAAGCCTCTGATTCAATAATAACTTTATAATTGAGCACATGCCTAATTTTAAGTGCACTAGATTAGCTGTGGCCCTAAAGGGACTATTTGTGAGATTACCATTAAATATTATTTACTTGTATGTTCCCAAGGAGTCATATGTCAGACCAAAGAGCCACAGGCAGGGACCAGGGCTGCACTGTACAGGTGCTACAAAAACAACAGAATGAGGCTTTTCCTTCTGCTTGAGTCCTTTGACGAACAGCGACCTTGACAATAACTTCCAGCTGGGCTGGCCAAGGAATGTGAGTTCTGTCTGGTGAAAATATTTGAGGTTTTACATTCTGCATTTTTTCCACATTAAAAAACAAGCCCTCTTTCCAAGGAGTTTGTTAAAAGAGACTGATAGCTGCCTTATAAAGTCTGGTGACTGTGTTACACACTTTGTGAAAGTCTCCAAATCACAGAGAGAGCTTACTTCAGTCTTGGCTCCCTTCACCCAAGATGAAGGTTGATTCTTAATCTGAGGTATGTGTTGTCTGAGAGTTCATGCTAGACTTGGTGACACCTCTCTATGGAAAATTTCACTATTAATATAATTAGTTTTGGCATCAACTGGTTCCTTAAACATCCATGTCCAGAAATACTTTGAACCTAAAACTTTCTGTTTTATTGGTATCATTTTTATAAATTTCTTTTCCATGCCAGAGTTAAAATTGACTAGGAGGCCTTATGATTTAACAAGAACTATGACATCTACAAATAAGAAGGATAGATTCTAGTTCTCCTGATTTTGTGGGGAATTTATTCCCATTTCTGTAACACACACAGACCTCAAATAGTTCACTGGAAAAGCCCAACAACCTTACAAATTCCAGGTTTCATTCTAGGTTTTCCAGACATATGGATAGGGACTGTTGCCCTTTGCCTCAGGAAGTAGGTGTAGTTAAAAATAGAAGAGAAATGGGGGTTCCTCAGATGTCTGTCAGGGAGCTGGAAACAACAAGCCCTCTCAGCCCAAAAGGGAGAGCAGGCCAGCTGTTCCCAGCTCCACAAGCTGAGAACTGGTTTGGAAAGTGTTCTGCTCTCTGTGGAGGCTTCCTAGGCTTTCATCTTCAGAGACCTGAGTTAAATTGCAGCTTAGCTCATAAGAAAATGAATGTGGTGGTTTCAAAGTCCCCAGCAGATGTTTGGGAAATCATGAAACTACAGAATGGCTAGAGATTTGAGGTTACAGTGGAGCTTCTATGGTTAATTTAAAGGCAAACAGAATCAGAGGGCTGGATTCATACCCATGAAAACTTTCTCAACTAATATACTGAAGCAAAGGATTTTTTTAGTGTCTCAGAAGAATTTTCCTTGCAATAGCAAAACTCTTCCTCTGAGATTCCTTGTAGGTGAGGCAATTCTCCCCACAAGTGGAAATCTTCATGTGTCTTTTCAGCAAACAATCGCTACATGACAAGCAAAATAAGACAAATTAGAGGGGGTCTGCTTTTTAAGGCTATGATCTTTGTGATAAATTCATCAAAACCAGAGCAATTTTTATTTCCTAGTCATCAGCTGATTATGCAAAATGGAAGAAAGTAGGTTGTAAATGAAGTCTGATCTTTGGAAATTGAGGGATGAATCTGAGTTTCAGCTTCATGATTTAAAAATTGTTTCAATTTCTTAAAAAAATAAATTCTTTGCAGCTGTGGCTGTACAGGTAAAGAAGAGGTATGAATTTTTCTTTATGTCTTTGAGTTGATAGTTATAGAATAACTATATACTATGGCTATAGAATGACTATATACTCACAACAATTATTGCATACTCAAAAGACGACAAAAATATCAGAAAAGTAAATTGAATGATTCCACTCAAAACCTGTTGCATCATTGCCACATACATCACTTTAGGTTTGAGCCTGAATTTCTTCTTGCACCAAACCTAGAAAATGAGACTTAAAAAGCCTAACATTTTTACATATAATGGCCGATACCTATTTGCTCTAGGAAAACTTCACTGTCATGTAGATGTGGAACACATTTTTTTGGATTAGTGTCCCTAAATGAATTAGAGGATTATAATTTTCTAGAGAGACCTGTTTATTTTAGTCCATGTTGTAAAGTGAGTAACTTTTCTTCATAGAGCCAGAGTACATTGAAGTACTATTTTAACATCATCCATGTGGAATTTATTTATTTAATGGAAATACAAAGGATAATCATTAACACACATTTATGAAAAAATTTCTTCCCTTTCTTTTTATGACCATGAGAGTTGTGGATTCAAACTTCCTATATTTCATATCCCTGTTTGATGTTATGGGTTGTTCAATTTAGTCTTCAACAGAGCAAAAACAGAACTCTTGGAAAATAACTTTTTCAGGTTTTCCCTAGTCTAAGCATAAATCTGATTTTATCTGTGATGACAAACCATGCCTTTGGAAATATGTGATATTAATCAGCTTGCCATCTGAATATAAATTTTTTAGTTTGAAATGGTGCAAAAAAAAAAAAAAAGAAAAAAAAAGGTCATCTTCCATTTCAAGTGTGCCAGAGGCTTTGTTTTTGTTTGCATTCCACATTTATCTCTAACCAGGAGACCTGTGTTTAGAGGCAGTCTCAGAGCAGGTTAAACAAAGGTCAGTGCAAAAATATGCCATCTTACTCTGGCTACGTAGGAATTTTGTGAATGAAGGACCAATTAGGCCAGGAGAGCTAAGCCACTTTGGGTCCAGCAGATAAGACTATCTGCCCCAATCCTGACTGAAGGTAAACCTTCTTTAGAAGACTGAAGTACTCATTTTACTTACTAAAATATTGTTTTGAAGTTTTTTGTCCCACTGTGCTTTGAAGCACATTGGTGAGAAACTAACCAGCAAGACACCCGGAAGTCCTCTAGTGACAATCTCATCCTAAAACAAAAAAACCCCAGAATTTCATGGGGAAAAAAATTTTATAGGAATCTCGTTATTTTCACTCTTTTTTTTTGCACTTTATGTTAGACCTTTCTTTAAATCTAAATAACAAAAATACTTTTTAATTGAACAATATTTAATTCTTTATTGTTTTTATTTTAGTTATTTTTAGTTATTTATTATTATTTATTTTAGTTTTTCCTGCTGATATTAAGCCTTTGTTCCATATTGAGCAAAATATTCCACTTAATGTGTTTCACGTAGGATAGAAAAACAAAATCTATCAAATAATCACTGAAGTTCAAAGGACTGCCCATCCTTTCATGATGTTGAAACCAGTGCACTTGTAAACAATAGTTCAACACTTAAAACTGTCATCCAGGATCCAGGGTCTTTAGCCTAGTGTTTAACATGCCCACAAGAGGACCAGTGCCTTTGGTCTCCCTGCTTCTCTAGTTGCTCTTTAGCTGTTTATGTTAGGCCAAAAAAGAAGGAATTCAAGAGTATTTTGTTCCCATAATGAAAAACAACTCAAGAGACAGAAGGTTCCATAAATTGACAACATTTTGACTGAAAAGCTACAGTCTCTGATAGTAGGCACAAAATATTACCTGCTGCATTAATTAACCAGTGGTTAATAGTGAAATAACCTCCATTTACTTGTCTAAGGTCAAAGTCTTGCAAGAATATCAGTCTATTAAAAATCTGAACATCTGGATATGAGAGAAAGGGAGAGGTGGAGCAAATCAAGACTGGCCACCTTAGCAGGAAGTGAAAAGCTCTGCTATTAATTTATATACAATCTGTATCACCTCTTACCACAACTACAGCTCCAATTTACAGAAGGTACAAAACAGTTGTAGGTGCAATAACATATTCAGCACATGCTTAATCTGTACATAAAATGTATGCATAAATGCTGCAGTCCCATATTTGTATAGGACCAATTATACATTTAATTAATAAATTTTAATAATTCAATTAGTAATTTTTGAAATCAATTTAATAATTGTTTAGGGAAATCGTATTTCACTACTAGGCTACAGCTTACTAGGCATGCAACTTAGGACATCCTTGAATGAATATTCTGTATCACCATATGCTATACAGCATGTTTTGTCAGTTTTTATTTCAGAAGTTTCTCTTTTCAGACGCTACATAAATTTAAGACTCTGAGTAAAGCTCACTTGAGATTTCCATTGAATGAAATCAACTTTTATGAGAGTGGAATTAAAAGCAGAATGAAAGTAATTAGAAGTCAAAATAGATCATGCCACATATTTAATCAAAATAATGTTAATAGAGAAAGAGTCTCTTGTACCTTCTCTCATTAGAAATTGTCTTAGAAAAAACAAATGCTGTAAACTCCATCTTAAGGTTTTAAGCATGTGATCAGGTTTGCTATTAGTATCTTACTGAGAGTAAGGATTCCTAATTTACTTCAACTCATATTTTTTCTGTCTATTTCAGAAATCAAAAAATACCATTTACTTTTAACACTTAAATATAGCAAATAAATGTAGCTGCTGAACAAGCATCTTCACAAAAATGGAAGATAGCAGGGCAGAAGAAAAAGCAAATATCTGTGGAGTTCCTTTCCAAGTTATCACACATATTCCATAGTGATGGTAAACACTTATCTAACCCATTGTTCCTTTCCCAGAAAAAAAAATCCCCAGCAAAGTAGATTCCTTATTCCAAAGACTTGGTATTACTCTGAAGGCCATTTACTGCAGTTCAGACACCAGGATTTACATACAGGCTTTCTAATTAAATTTTTCTATTGAGAACTTCTCAGTTTACTTGAGTTTTGACAAAAATAATCCCAAATCTCAAGGAGTGAGTGCCATGAAAATTTGTGAAAACAGAGTATTCACTGCTTTTTATAGTGACAGACAAAGCCTCTTTATTTTTCAAAGGTCCTTTGAGAATTGTATTGACAGCTGAGTTTTGATTTTGCTGTCTCTCAAGGAACAGAAATGCCATGCAAAAATTGATGGAGACATTTTGTTGCAAAATTTGGAGGAGCTATCTTGTCGCTGAAGTCTTACAAGAAACTCAACATTCCATTATTATTATATTTTCCTGTTTGGCTCATTTCTTTTTTATCAGCCATGCAAAAAAATAGCAACAGCAATAAAAAAATAGCAAAAATAGCAATAGCAATAGCAACAGGTGCTGCCATCTTCTCTTCATTGATTTTGCACTACTGCTTTACACTGAAATGTAAAATGTATCTGATAAGTGTGAGTGCTGAGTATCTGTGACAGTGAAATAAAGGTTCTTTCAATGAACTACTTTTTATTCAGGTGATTATATAACATGACTATAAAAAACACCATTTGACACTCACAAACCCAATTTTTGACTGGGAACTTTACACTGAGATTTTGCCGGAAGCAGATCTTCAGAAGTGAGCTAGAAACAGAGCATTTCTATTACATACAAAGAGCAAAGGATGCAGCACTTTGAGGGTTACACAACTAGAGGAAAACGCCTCCTCTTTATGCAACCCAAAATTATTTTACAGTGTTGTCCAGAATCTGCTTCCTATGACGTTTGGTGAATTCAAAACAAAACAAACAAAAAGACTGAGATACAGATGCTATAAAGTTGTCTGCAAGCAAAACCTATTTCCTTTCTCCTCCCTCCTAGATAATTGCTCCAATTTCTCCTCCAGCTGAGTTCAGATTATGTTTCTGTCTAACAGATGAGAAGCTTCATGGTATTGATGATATAACAGACATTTAATCATGCATTTCCTAGAAGAGACGAGAAAAAAATCCAAAAACAAAACTCAAATTGCTTAGAAACAAAGTAACTGGCATAAGAGGCTCATGCTCAAATTTGTGCCTTATGTCAACGAATGCCATGGTCTAAAAGACTTCTGCAGAAACCTCACACAGTCGTAGAATGGAAATTATGACAAAGAAGCAAATTTTCTGCGTCACAGCACCTTGTCATTCACTTGTAACACTAAAAGCAAGGGTAGAACCTAATCACTGACAGCATTATATCCTCCCCTGATTGAACTAAGAAGGGGCTAAATCCCAAGCTCCATACAGCTGGAAGTGGCCCAGCCAGCGGAGTGGGATGCAGCCCTCATCACCTTGAATGTGGCAGGCATGCAGGGGAGGGTGGCAGTGCTGCAGTGCTCACAGGCAAGGCCACACAGTGCTAAAGGCCACGCTGGGGCCCCTCCAGCACACAGCGGGACAGAGGGACACCTGGAGGTGGGCTGGTGTGGCCACAGGGGTGCTGTCACCCAGGGATTCACCTATAGGGCCATATCCCGGGCCTGTCAATCCCAACTTTACAACACTGGTTTTGGAAGACTTGTACAAGGCCCCTGCAGAAAATGTAAAGATAAAATTATCCAAGACAGTTTTTAACACCCTTAAAAAAGTGTTCTACAGATCCTACCAGAAGTGTGAACGCAGTGAACTAGGTCTACAAAGAAATACATATCCAAGTAGCAGCCATTTCTATTCTATTCTCTCAGTTTGTGGAGAAAGCTCTATTTTATCCATGGATCAGTTATCACTTCATGCAGCCCACCCTGCTGTCCCAGGGGAGGCAGCCACAGGTGCCTTCCCTGCACAGAGTGAGCAGCAGAGCTGCCTCAGCAGGGCCAGCCCTGCCAGCTGCCCTGGGCCAGGGGGTGCTCTGCAGCAAGCAGCCAGGCCAAAAGTATGAGGTTGTAGACTTGCCATGATCTCTAAGGGAGGAAAAAAAAAGCTTCCCTGATTAACAGCCTTTGGGGTTTCTGCAAAACCAAGTAATGACAGACAGGATTACAGAGGAAGGGAGAATGGAAAGACAGAAAAATTAGTGTAAAACAAAAAACACGTTAGAGATGTGTCTGAAAGATGAGTAGAACAAGTGTGTCAGCATGCTCCTAAACAAACAGAAAGATTTGGGACAGAAAAGAGTGTTATAGTTTTAAGCAATCACATTTCAGGGTGTGGCTCCCTTTGAGAAAATGGAATTTTAAAAACTGTTGCCATAAGCAAATAAACTAATTCATGTAAGGCATGAAAGCAGACATTCAGATACTAAAATTGTTATTATTATTACAAAATGTTTAATATTATATCTTACTTAAAGCAGTAAAGAATACAGGTTTGGCTTGATTTATTCACAGATTTTCTTGCTGTTATGACCAGAATCACCCATAGGAATGCAAGACTGGAAGTGAACTTCTTGAGTCTCCCAAGATCAGGTTCTCCATCAGAATAAATCCTGTCATAAATTGATAACCTCCATCTAAAAATTGGCAAGATTTATGTCTTTACTGCTGTGATGAGAGGCCAAACC
Source organism: Hypocryptadius cinnamomeus (assembly GCA_013400635.1). Taxonomy (NCBI): domain Eukaryota; kingdom Metazoa; phylum Chordata; class Aves; order Passeriformes; family Zosteropidae; genus Hypocryptadius; species Hypocryptadius cinnamomeus. The sequence continues at coordinate 17,073 of VYZP01001071.1, forward strand.
AGATACCCCATCCCAGTGGCTGGAAGGCCTCCAGCTTCCAGATTATCAACATCACTGATCAGTCCTTGTGCACTCGTGGAGAAAAAAAAAAAAAGAAAATAAGTATTTCAGAAAGGAATAAGCAATAGTTATAAAACATAGAGAGACTGGGATTTGGCCTTTGCTCTGGATGAAAGTACAGCTGGGAAGAATGCATGGCTGGATCACTAATCTGCCATAAAGCTGGTTCCTGGGAAGCCACTGCCTGCTCACTTGAGATGAGACACAGTGGCATTGTGACAACATTTGGTTTGGCTGGCGAGGATTCATTTATTCAGAACACACAGAGCCTGTTTGTTGTTCATTTTTGGAAACATCAGCTTCTGGTCTATATCAAACCAAAAAAGACAATTCTTTTTCATTTTTCATGTAACACTGAATTTTTTGGCGTATGACATGATAAAGACTTTAAAAAATGTTACTGTTTATAGCTACAAATAAATGTTGAGCATGACTTTTAAAAGTTTATCCACATGAGAGTAAAGTCTTGGTAACTTTAGTACAAGGAATAGTAATTTCCTTTCCTTCTTTGGGAAGGGTTTCTGTCCTGGGTTGAATTTCTCTCCTGAACAAGCAAGAAGGAAAAGAGTGTACTGACTTTTCAAAAATCTATCTAAGCCACAGTTTCTCCAATGCTGGAGATATGCACATCATATCTGAAATTTTCACAGGGCTCTGAGAAACAGAGATAACTTCAAAGTTTACTTCCCCATCCCCACTTGCCCAATTTCCAGCACGGCTGAGGTCCAAGGTTTTGACTGAAGCTCATTTCTTGATATTTAGCTAATTTAAATGCTAATTAGACTAATTTGATGAATAAAACATGGTAGGAATTCATTAACAGCTATGTTGCAATTGCTTTATGTCTACAGAGAAATTTTCTAAAACAGGACTCCAGGGACAGTAGCGCATCTGTTACCAGTTGAACAAGTTGGATTCTTTGCAGCACTAAACTTAGAGCTGGTAATACATTGCAGAACTGCAGAGAAGACAGAGGAGCAATTTTAAGTTTTTCAGATCTAGCACATCTTGGAGACAGGCCACCAATGAAGAAGAGGCTTTATGCTGTCCTGAGCCCATCTGCTTCCTAGGGTTTGCTCTGAGTTTTAGATGCAGAGGAACAAATTGTGCCTTATCTCTGTCTCTCAATACCCACTAATGCCATTCCAGCTGTTCTGCCTGGCATTATTGGTGCCTATATAAACGAATGAAACCATTCACCTAATGTCTCATACTGTGGATAGACTTCCATGGTTTTACTGAGCTCTGTGAAGTTGGTGAGGCTCCAGAGAAGTGGAGCAGATACAAACATAGATAAGATGATCTCTTTGGAAGAATAGGGGGTTGCTTGGTTTTGGTTGGTTGGTTGGGTTGGGTTTGTTTCTTTTTTTTGCTTGTTTGTTTGGGTTTTGTTTGCTTTGCCTTTTTTGGATGAACTTTTTTTCACCTTTTCTTGGGGGGAAAGTATAGGTACAGATCCCACCCTGCTAAAGATTTTTTTTGATTCTCAGAGTAGAATATGTAAGTGAAGCAACTAAAAGGACCCAGAAAGACAAATGTTACAGGTAGTAAGTGATGTGTAGCAGTGGAGGCCATAGCAACACACCATAATTAAAACAGTACAGAAAGGAATGTAAAGGAGGTTATCTGTATTGAGAATACCACTTATCAGTGAAAAAGTTTAAGTCAGTTTACCATTATTAAAGTAATTTCTACACTTTTTTGTTTGGTTTTTTTTTGTTTGTTTGTTTGGGTTTTTTGTTTATATGTTTGCTTCTGGATGCTAGAAATGAATGTAATTAAGTTTATAAGAATTTCTAATCGAGGTCAGTACTCACTTCTACATGTTGACAGGTCTGAATGAGTTTTGCCAGAAGAGTTTCCAGTTCAGTGTTCCTCTTAATAAGGTTGGTGAGGTTACTCTCCAAATTTTGCTGTAAAAATAAAAGAAAAAAATAACATTTCAAAGAATTTAATACTTTGGTGAATATTTGAAAAATTGAATTACACAGGTATGATGAACATGAGGCTTTCTTATTGATATGCTCCATTACATGTTTGATTAGATTAGCTGCTTTCTCTATGCAAAACAAGAGAGCAAAAAAGTTCAAGAAAAGAGTAAATTCTGGAAAATAGGTTTTCTAGGGACCTAATAATAATTAGATTAAGCAATTGGTTTTATTCAGGAGGAAATAAATGAGTAAGGAGAAGACCAGAAAAGGCAAGAACATTTCCCCAAAATAAATATTTATTTTAACTGAGAGCATTTTTGACTCCTTGTTTCCTGCTTTCAATGTAACATCTGAATTTAAAACCCTGCTGCTAACTGAGGCCTCAGAACTAGTCAGCACTTTCTTCTTAGCATTTGAAATGCTGGAGGTGTTTTGATCTATTTGATTTTATTCCCTAGTTCAGCAGAGTTATATTTTTAAATAAATAATTCAAAAGAAAAACATCCTTTCTATGGAAAAGAATGAAATACATGCTCACAAATTCTGCCTTCACTAACTATTCTTAAGAGAGAACTTGTGGCATGTTTCTGTGTTTATCAACTGATTATGGCTGCCATAAATATCTGCAACTGTGGCAGAGCAAAGTCCTTTCCAGTTCACAGATCTGAGGCTGCATCCTGGCTCCCTGTAATTGCATGGGAGATTGAGATCTAACAATAAATGTTTCAGCCTCCCTTCTCCTCCCTGCATCCACAGCAGGGGAACCCAAGCACATGAGGAGCAGTTTTGTGACAGCTCTGACCCACTCCCTGGAGTTACTGAACAGGAATACCAGAAGTGAGTCTTGTGCTTTTCTCCTGACAAGGGCTGCAAGTGTCTCTGCACAACTTTCATTAATTTCAACCCTCCTCATCTTTTATTAATGACCTTCTTTTCTTCACACTACTACTTTCCCTCTGGTGTATCTATTCTATCATTTCAGTCCCTGCAGCTACCATTAACTTACCTGACTTGTATAATCCTCCCCCAACTCCCACCTCCATACCTGCATTTAGAGAGTGTGTGTGTGTGTGTGTGTGTCTGTGTGTGTTTTCTGGTGTTGTTATTCCCTGCCTATTTCATGCTGTTTACAACACCTTGTTCTTTGCCCTCCCTTTCTGCAGCCATGCAGTTTCCTTTCCCATTTTTGCACGTGGCTACAAACAAATGAAGATGGCAGTATTGAATTGCTGAATGATACACACTTTGGCATGTACCAGGGTTGATGCTGTAAGCACGGGAGAGGCAATCAGTTCTGTTCCACTAAGGAAAACACAACATTTTGGTGGCTTTTATGTATATGACCCTTCCAAGAAGCGTGATGGGTGCTTGAAGTACATAATTTTGGCATTTTCTTCCCAGCAGAGCCATGCATATTGTGTATGACAAGCTCTGGCTGTAAAAATACCTTCAAAACTACATTTATTTCATAGCCCATTAAAACAAGGAGTAACAAGAACAGGCATTTTTACCAAACTGTTTGTGCTGGATCTTACATTTCCATAAGCCTTACTGTGAACAATTTTAATTGCAAAGGCATGTTGGCTGTGCTGTCAGATGTCCCTTTGTAGCTCTGAGGCTCACAGGCAAAGTCAAAATATCATATATAGTTACAATATCAGATAACTTTTGCCTTCAATAAACAGTTCCTTAAGATGATTCAAATGAGCAAATGTGCTTGAAATTTTATTTATAAAACTTCTTAATCTTATACATTAATGTTTTATATATTTTAACATTTTACACTAAAATGTTTCAATGAAAATTGTGTATTCTCGATTGAGGTTATCTAATTTAAAATGTATAACTGAACTTAAAAGATACTAGCAGTTGGTATCTATATACACCATGAAGAAAAAAAGTATTCAAAATGGTTGTGGAACACTGCAATGATTTCAAATAACTGAAAGTTATTTCTCTTCAACCAAGGCCATTAATACAAGAAGAGTCAGCATTTCTCTCTGAAACAGAAAGGTATTGACCCATAGATTATATATACATTATTATATTATGAATATCTCCAAAATCTGGAAATAGTAATCTATACTCCCACATATATATAAATATATATAGATATAGATATAGATATATATATACACACACACAAACATATATAGGTAAGAGGACAAAATCTTAGAATAAGTTTCCTATCCAGTGACTATAAATATAAATCCATATATATTATTATGGCTTCACACAGGTCTCCTGATATCTTCTGCATTTGCTGACCATGAAAATGGAAGAAAAGTGTGAAACAAGTGAGTTTCCTTAGAGAAACTGGAGTTAATCCATTCCCATGCTCCATCTCCTTGAAGTGTGTAATTTTAAATATGGGAAGCCTGGAATTTTGTTTCCATGCAGTTTGGTATGCAAAAGTTTGTGGTTTTTTTTAAAGCTGAGAATAATCAGAATTTTGTTAAATTTTTGTTGAAGAACATCAGTTTCTATTAATGCTTCACCAGACAACAAGAAGACAAGAACCTGGTTGCTGCTGTCTGAAATTACTGTCAATCTTTCCAGTTTCACCAGGGCAGTACTGAAAGGCAGCTCTTAAAAGTGGCCTGATTTGAAAGTTTTAAAGCTGATAAGACTTAATCAATTCCTGCAGTATGTTTACCCAGATTTTCTCTTGGCAGTATCTTCCTCTAGTACCTTCCCCACTTATTTTCTCAGACAGACCATGGAGTCATTTTAGCTACCATGTGATAGTAAAGTTGCAGAGTTTGAGCTCTGCTCTCTTTCTTTACTCCATGTTGGGGGACACAGAAAAGGCCTGAACATTAAAATTTCAGAAACAGATGTTTGCTCAGAGACTTTCCAAAGTGTTGCAACCTCATTTCTCATCCACACCAGGAATTTCCCCAGTTGTGTAAGACAACACTGCCAGATTTGGAGGTCCGGCCAACTTGGAAAATTAAGTTAGTAGTTGTAGACCAGAATTCCTGGGAGAGTGAATTTTAGCCAGGTTTGAAGTCTGAAGAAAGTGTGCTCTCACATTAGGATGAGCACATGTGAAAATGAGTAGCAGAGTAACCTGATTCCAAGTACCCTCCTTCTTCTCACCTACTAATATTCTCACCTACTAACCTTCCTAATCTATTGCTGTTCTGTTGGGCAAACCAAATTACAATTGTATTTTTGGTAATGTTCTAGGTAAAACACAATTTCTTAAACATTCACACCTTCATTTTCTTATCTTTTTTTTTTCAGTTGGTAATTTTCATTGTTATCTATATATTAAAAACTGATCTTAGAAACTCTGGTGTTGTTTTTTTTTTTAAGAGAAGCACAATAGTTGCTCTGCATTTCCTCTGTGGACAGGCTTCATGTATGTTAACTCAGTAGATGCAAACTGCTCTCAAAAAGCAAAAGCAAGGCTGAATGCTTCCTGACTTACCAATGTAGATCCAGTCCAAGATCTTGACATTCCATACATGCTTTGAAACTGTTTTTACAACAGTATAAAGTGAAAAGAATGCTTACTGTCCATTTAGCACGATCTGACAATTATACAACATAAATATTCCTATAATCTTGGGATAAATCCAAGTAGATGAAACCCCAGACATGTAATTGAAAAGGACAGTTAAGGATGATGTTTCATTTTGACTCTGCATGCCTATAAAATGATATGATCCAGGGACAGGAGTCTAAGTTGGAAAAATTAATGCCAAAAGCTAGAGGAAGGCAACTCAGTATTGATCACATTTTTTAAGCTGCTGTCTAGCTCATGAAAACATTGCTGCTGAAGTCATGATCATGTTGCAGCAACGACTGCGTGAGCCTTGTGCCCTGATTGAAGTGGGAGGTCAGACTAGATGACCATAATGGTCTCTTCTAGTCTTTAAATCTATCAGTCTATGAAAACCAAATGTGAACCCATGCCCTTTGCCAAATTAACAGTCTCACGCAAAGCATTGCTTGTCTAAAATAAGAAGGTAGCACAAACAGATAATCCTAAGCTACTATGAGTTGGAAATGCTGTCAAAATAAATTAATGTAAGCTTCTAAAGAAGAGAAATGCTGAGTTGTGTGCTCCTGTCTTACGTTACAACAGACAAAATAAAAGCATTCCCAAAATCATCTTCTCAGAGATTTTTCCATTAAAAATGTCTATTTAAAAAGCCAAAAAATAAACCAGATAGCTATCAGGTACAATGAAATTTTCAATTCCTTTTGAAGTAAAGCAACTGTATTTTTCTTATTAAAAATTCTATTCTTTCTCTCACTGGTAAATATAAGCAGTTATTTGAATTTTCCACTCACTGTTTGCTGGAAAGCTTTGAGAACTGATACACTGAAACTGCTGCACATGCTAAGACATGCACTATGGGATAGTGTATGTAACAATAGCCCTGACCACCATTTTTATCAAATCCACCACAAGCAAAGCCTCAGCAAGCACTGACTGCATTTTGCATTTCCTTTGATCCTAGTGTAGAACTGACCAGAGTAAAGCACGTTTTGAGGCTATCTCCTGGTTTAAAGAAAACAACTTTGCATAGTGGAACTTAAGCTTAGTAATTATACAGGTTTCTTGAGAACCACTGCCCCCCTCCCATCACCTCTTTACAAACAGTCAAAATGAACCAGTTTTTATACATTTCCAGACTGGGTGAGCTAAAGTGTGCAACTTGAAGCAACACCGTTACACTGCTGTAGATGAGGAATAAAACATCACAAAGCAGAAGTGTGATCACAATTCTAATTTACTCAAGCCAGTAGGGAAAGCAGGGTGGTGTTGACGTGGCAGATCAATCTTTAGAACCTGCAGGCTGGTTAGAGATCATAAATGTACTCTCTGTCACTAACACAGTCCATGCAAACACATCTTCACTGAAATGTTTTCCTCCAAATTCAAAGGCATTATGCTGCATGTGCTCCAGTTATATTTTCACCTCGTCATAGTGACATACACCATGAACTAGTCCTGTTGCCCCCAGGACTTGTGTCTAACCTATTAAAAAAGTTGCCAATCAAATCCAGAATAACTGCCAGAATATCAAGCGTGGTTTTGAGCCAGGTTTGGGGTATATGTGAGCTTAATGCTTCATTTGGTGTTCTTTATTTAAATGGACACGCCAGGTGCACATGGAAAAACTTAAGCTAATTTTTATTTTATATACTTGTCCTGAAACAGATGACTACTCTTCTGTAGCATTCATGTGATCAACTCCGTGTTTCTCCAGCCAGGGAATAGTAACACTTTAATAGGAATGATTGACCTCAAGTCTCAAATGTGCAGAGCCTGACAACTGCACTCCACATTCCTATGTGTAAAGAAATAACAGCTATGATGTTGATAGACTCCTGGGAACTAGGATTTTTACCTCAAGTGATTGTAGTGTATCACAAGGAAAGACCCATGAGACACTACACTGTTAATTAATTGTCCAGGACTATTTTTATTAAAAGTGCAATGAAAAAATCTGCATGGGAAGCCATTATGACTCCAATGATGTTAACCAAGTTGAGTATCGAATATTTCTATATTTCATAAGAATGTCACAATTTTTCATTAATGTCTATTTAACATGGGCCATTGTGGAAATTGAAGGAAATCCATGCACTTCAAATTCTTGACCACATAAAATCTTTATTAACTGAGAAAACAATATTCTAGGGAGAACCTCCAATTACACTCTTGTGTCCCTGCAAAGCCATGCCCTCAAATATACCAGGGGTTCCTGCCATTTTTAAGTGCAGTTCTGCCCTTTTATTTAACTACACTAATCTCTCTTGTGAGTTGCTGTTCAGTCTTCCTCCACTGCTTCTTCTCTTTTGGAGAAAGAGAAATTTCATACCTGGGGCCTCTGAGGAAAAAGAACAGGACAAGAGCTATATATATAGCACCCTATAGCAAAAGTTTTCCATTGATGTGTACTATAAGTTTGGGAAAGAAACAATATATACACTTTAAAACTATTTGCCCATAGCAGGGACAATGTTTACCCAGAACACAGGGCAATGAAACTTTCACTGCGTACTTATTTTCATAGTTATTTTTTTATTGTAACAGAAGACCATATGAAGACCAAAATGAAGAGAAAATAGCATTTTCTCTTAAACAAAGGCATTCAAACTTGTTAAAAGAATTTTGTTCCAGTTTAGATAGTGAAAAAACTGACTATAGGATAAGCTGGTGGTTTTTTTTCAATTAAGCTATTAGAAGATATCCAAATGTTGACTAGGTTGGGATCTGGGGGGTTATTTTTTTTTACTGAGTCAATAATCAAAGAAGGACCAGAATAATAATCAGGAATCAAGGATCAAGAAGGAATAGATTTAGCATCTTACCACATTAAAAACTAAAACACAGTTTGGACTGATATGTGAGTTAATAAAGGTTTGCAAAAGTGTAAAAATATGTTTGAGGCCGCAATATATTTGACCTTATTTTTTCCTGCCTCAATGCAGGAGTCAAACTGGAAGCTGAAGTGTTAAAAGAGCAAAACAAATACCAGACACCCTGAATTTAATGCATGTCATTAAAGACTTATTGTGGCGAGCTAGAGGGCTTATAAACTCATTCTTTTCCCCATGGGCTAATCCAGTGCAATGAAGGGGGTTAAGGACAACTTGAACTATTGCACAGCTGTCCTGCAGCACCCTAGCTAAATGTACTTCCAGCCTCCCAGGACATGGAATGTATTTAAAACCAGGGGTTCAACACAAGCTCCTGCCATTGAGATGCATAATGTAATCCTGCTCAGAAAGATCTGGGAAGTATTCATTCCAAAACCTGAAATTCTAAGTTTTCAATCTAACTAATGACAGGCATCTATACAAAAACAAAACAAAAATATTATCTAAAGAACCAAAATTTATGCAGTGTTATTAAACTCCTGGTTTCTACAGATGTCTGCCTAAACATTTCTGAAAGTTCATTTATTTAAGAGGTTTTATTGTGGAAAGAAATCTGGGTTTAATCAGTCAATACATATTACTGCATTTTGTGGTTGAAAAATTCCATCTTATCTAAGCGGGTATGTGTAGAAACAATTCAGTACTATGCAAAGCTGGCAGGTTAGAAAGGGCAGTTGGATAGGTAAGAAATGGAGCAGGTCAATGCTGGTGATTTGGTCTGCATTAGGTCATAGTGGTGGAGCTGTCACAAGCCTAATTCAGCTCTTCCTGCTGGCCTGTAATAAAGCTGACACTTGAGGCAGCTGCACCCTTCTGCATTTGTTTCTCAGTATAGCAAACACCACATTGAATGATATTTATTGATTGCCCTCCTGAGGATATTAATTGTCCATGCAGAGAATGAAGCTGTGAGTCCATCTCCTGGCATGGCTAGAAGGTGTGGCACACCCAGGACTCACACTGGCTTGTCTGCCACTAGGCAGCCAGCATGTAGCACTTGGGCTAACACAGAGCACCAGCAGCTCCTATTCAAGATGCGTGAGGGGCTGTCTGGGCAGTTCCACTGCAGGAGGAAACAGATGCATCAGTGACCACAACATACTCCCAGCTGTGGCCCCAGCAGCACAGGAGGAGCCATACAGGCACCATTGGCAAGCCCAAGGGAAGCCAGAGAACTGCACCTCTTTCTGAAAATGCTGATCCCACTGTCCAATGTCATGGTGCATGAGGCAAGTGTCACCAAACCAGCTAAGCAGAAACCCCAATTCTGGCATAGGGTGAAGTATACTAATCAAAGCACCACTTACAATTGTGTTCTATGGGGGTTTGTTTCTTGTGTTTATGAACCCCCTGAAATTTTGCCAGGAGGCACACCATGAGCTGGTTATGACCCTCTGGAGAGCTCTCCTTTTTCCTCACTGAAGTCATTGAAAGCTCCGCCTTTTCCTTGCAGTGAATATACCATATACCATACCTTGCAGACTACATACCATAAAAAAGTTGGTATCTGTTCAGTTTGGTGCTCATTCTGTCACATGCTCAATGCCTTGCTGCACATGGTTAGAGCTTGCTCTAGGCAGAAGTGTAAATCTCTCAATTTTCTTCTCCTCATTTGCTCTATTGCCTATTCAGCAAATTAAAACCATCTACTAGATTGAGTAAATGCCCTGAAGGAAGTTTGGTGTGAGGAACTGGAGTTTCCCACAGTTTTCAAGTTTAGATATAAGTTCAACTTTTTTGAATAGAAGGCTTAAACATTCATCTAAAATACTTGTGAACCTGACCTAATAATATAATTATCAGCATTTTTCTTTACAAAGCTTTTGACCAAACACCTCACATTCAGGAGTTACTAAAATAATTATCTTGATGCTTTGGACTGGCTACCTAGAACAGAGGCTAGACAGAGTTGAGAATAAAGTAGGTATTTATTAAAGGCCTTCAATAGACACACCTTGGGCAGTGCAAAAACCTCTCAGAAGCTACACCCAAGACGAACAATGGTCATGAGTTTTTCAGGATTTTTTTTTTTTTTTTTTTTTTTTTTTAAAAGCAGCTTTTCTTTTTCTTTGGAAAGAAACAAAAAATTTTAA